>OY856410.1:1219057303-1219289803 GCA_963693085.1 Alisma plantago-aquatica | reverse complement strand
TGTAGTGACGATGACTCTGCAGGGCGAGTGTACGATTGTAGTTCAATAAACAGGTCACAAACCGCCGTGGAGGAGGAAGCAGACTGGTTGAATGAGATTGTCAACGTAAAAGGTTAGTTATGAGAGATAATAAAAGGAATTCAAGAGTGAATCGAGGATGAGAGGAGTGCACACACTCACGCGTATAGCTGCAATTAATTACGTGAAGGTCACTTGCCGTCATGCGCGCACACAGAAAACAATGAGTCTGTACCGTCCACAAATTTGAATGGTCCATACTAGATCATCACCATATATATATACACACACACACACAGATATATATATATATATATATATATATATATATATATCGACATACTTTTAAGAAATATAATACACAACCTTAAAGAGGAGAGACAAAGTGGCTGGAAGGAGAGAGAAAAAAAGATGAGAGAGAACATTATTTTTCGCATAACTTCCAATCCATAATAGATTCATTTTGAGAAACCAAAACCACCTGATCGTTACAAAAAATATGTTTCAATAAGAATAATGATGACATACATTGAAGAAATATAATATACAGACTAAAATAGAAACTAGGGGTGGCTGGAAGGAAATAAAACAAAAAGATGACATATATACTTATTTTGCCTATAACTTCCAATCCATAATGAATGTTTTGATAAAATAAAAGTTGTTAGACTCCTTATAAAAAGTATGTTCCAACAAGATCAATGCTAACTTGTGGGCTCATTGTACATGTTTTATACATCTGATGATGTTTTTGTGATGGTGATTTCGCTGAAAAGAGGGCCTACTAAATAGATATCCCTCCAATTTATTAAGAAAAGATCAATTTTGACTTACTTTTGAGAAATTATATTGTTATCTAAGTTATGTTGTGTTGTTATCTTTGGTTTAATATTTTATTTTTATCTCTCCTTCTCATTTAGTCATCACAAATAGAGAGAAAATACAAAGAAGATGAGAAAAGTAGTGTTATTAATTTGTTTTCTATTGTAATGAAGTTGTTACCTCTAGTCCATTGTGTTATTACCTCTGGTTTAATTTTTTGTCTTTTAAAGAGAGAGAAAATTAGAGGAATAGGAGAAAAGTGGTTTCATTAATTAGTTTTCTTTTGTAATAGAGTTGTTATGTTTAGTGTGATATGTTCTTATCTTTGGTTCATTGTGTTGTTATTGTTAGACCACTACTTTGTTTTTCTCACTCCTCCTCATTTCATTCAGCAAAAATAGAGATAAAATATGATGATAAGGTGGGTAGTAGTGTCATTGGTTTATTTTCTTTTATAATTGTGTTGTTAACTCTGATTTGATGTGTTTTTATTGTTGGAGTAGTGGTTTGGTTCTCTCTCTCCTAATTTTACTCATTATAAAGAGATAGAAAATATGTGGAAGAGCATAGAAGTAGTTCTATACATTTTTTCTTTAAGTGAGTTGGTATCTCTTATTCAATGTATTGCTATCTTGTGTCTATTGTGTTGTTATCGTTGGTCTATAATTCTATTTTTTCAAAGAGAGAGAAAATGTGAGGAAAAGGAGGGAAGTGTGTCATTAGTTTATTTTTTGTTGCAATTGAGTTTTTATCTCCGTTATGGTGTGTTTTTTGTCTGTAGTTGGCAGTGTCGTTATCTTTGGTCAAGTGTTTTGTTTTTAAAAGAGAATGAGAATATGAGGGACAAGAGAGATGTAGTGTCATTGGTTTTTTTTCTTTTATGATTAAGTTGTCAACTCTTTTCTGGTGTGTTTTTATCTCTGGTAAATTTTGTTATATGTGGTCTACTATTCTATTTTTCAAAGATAGAGAAAATATGAAAAATTAGAGGGATAACATGTTTTATTTTATAATCGAGTTGTTGTCTCTAGTCTGGTGTGTTTTTATCTTAATCTGTTGTGTTTTAGTCTTTAGTTTAATATTTTATTTTTATAGAGAGATAAAATAGGAGAAAGAGGAAGGAAGTAGTGCCATTGCTTTGTTATCTCTGCTCCATTGTGTTTTCATCTCTAGATCGTTGAGTATTTATCATTGGCTTGATGTGTTGTTATCTCTGGTGCGTTGTGTTGTTATCATTGGTGCAATGTTGTATTTTTCAAAGAGAGAAAATAGGAGAAAGAGGAGGGCAGTAGATCAATTACTTTATTTAATTTTGTAAATGAGTTGTTATCTCTGGTCTGTTGGATTGTTATCTCTGGTTTGTTGTGTTGTTATCATTTGTTTAGTGTTTTATTTTCCAAAGAGATAGAAAGTAGGAGTGTGACAACCTCACTTTTCTATCCCCTCTAATGTACTCTTTTCTCTCTCACCAAGGGACGTATACTCAATCGAATGTCAATTATATAGTATGAATATGGTGATGCTCTAATTTGGTAACTTAATCAATTACACAATGTGTGACATCAATCTGCACTTTTGAACTTAGTATCATATTTTAATACATCACCTCCTTGAATCTGATTTAAACCTCATAAGTATGATATTATTACTCTAAAATATATTTCATGTTATAAAGGACTTAATTACAAATCCAAAGGTGCAAAAATTTCTTCAATCGGACCTTTGTGGTCCAAGTTATGAGATTTCAAGTTTCCCTTGATTTTTCCTTGATTTAACTGAAATTTTGCTCTTTCCTCTGCTCTTGGGCTGGCCCATTCATGGGTCCAGCCGATCTCCCCTTTCCTCTTTGGGGAAATAATGATGGATATTTCTCCTTTCTCTACCACCTACGCCCAGATCGGTAAAAGGGAAACTGGGACCCAGGGATGGAGCTCAACACATTGCTCAAAACCCTAAGAAGTGCCCCAATTAAAGACTCTTGGCTTCACTTCTCTTCCCCCCTTTTTCCTCCTTGTCATTATTTCCTCTCTTCACTTTTCTGATGTGTGGAGCCATAACATTGCCTCGTGACATGAGAGGCTCTATGTCTATGGTCACATGGACCTCCTTGATGGTCCCAACCATGGAGTAGTAGGGATGATGGCACTGTAACCCTTCCCCCTCCGACCTCTTCGTCCTTAAGAGAATCAGTCCCAAGGACTTCTCACCCATAGACAACATCGATTCTCCATTGTAGGAGATGTCTTGTGGTTCTGACGGACTTGAGGGTGGGGAATATCATGGTTGAGGCCCCTCCCTGAAGCTGAGTCAAGGCAGTGGGCAACGATGAGCGAGCAACCACCTTCACCCTCCCCCTTTCCCGCTCGGACACTAGTGGAAGTGTATTAGAGAGATGGGGAAGTAGTGCCTTGTTTCTCCTCTATTCCTAACATTGGGATGGGGTAATCACGTGAGAAAGAGTGCCCACTATTCCCCACCAGTGGGTGTGAGAGATGGTGAACCGCCCGCGTGGTTGGTTTGGCACGTTGGCAACCACAGACTGTTAGGTAGAGGGTCACTTGCCGATGGTTGGCTACCACCGTTCCAAACACATCCCAGTATGAAAATGCAGGCACACAGTAGCATGGCTGGCCTTCAGATCAGGAATATGTGTCTTGGATCAATGGCCACATTAAATAAAGGTAACACCCCTCAGATCACTATAGTTTGCATGAAAACTTCAAAAATGCTCAAATTCCACATTCCTTGGCCAAAATAGGAAAATTAATATACCATTTTGGTTATCTCGATGAGCCCTATTCAATGAACATACTCACAGACCCTTGATCTCCTTCTAGTTCTCTTTTCTTTTCTTAAAATGTAATTTTTGACTATGTTGACCACATTGAATGTAATGATATGATGAATTTTGAAGTAAGGGTGCACCTTTACAACCATAATCAAATCTAAAATAAGGGACCAATGTAAATCCATGATACGAGGGGCCCTTCCATAAATCCCTTTTGTTTACGCTTGCTCTATATGGTCTTAAATACATCAATGTATCCCTATTATGTGAATGTTTGGCTACACCTTGATACAATTGATGTGGTTGACTTGAATTGTGCACAAAATGTCTCTTTGCTCTTGAAAATAGTAAGCATGTTTTGTTGGTGATCTTAATGCCTACGATTATCCCTTATGTACCATAGTAGTGTTTGTGCCCTAATTTTCTAAATGTGACCTTTATGACTTGAATGGTAATTCTTGTGCCTCAATTCTTATTGTGGATCTTTTTATCTTTTCCTCCCCACTAAAATCTGGGAATACTCCTCCCATTATGATATATTGGAGGTGTATGTCCTACCCAACTCTTAACTTGAAACTTGATCACTTATGTAAACTATGTTGATGAATGAATGTATGTGGGTATGTTAATACCAATGTTAAATTTTTATGCCTAGACTTTGGGACATCCCCCCAATCAGAATATGTAGGTCCTAGGCTTCTAATTTGCTGATCTAATCCATCTTTTAAGCTTGGGAATCTTGACTTGATGGACTATGGCCGCTCTTGCCCTATTATGAGTCATAGACCCTATAATGTGCATTTGTATTCTAGTATGTAATCGATGCTTGTCTCATCTCATTGTTTTATAACTTACACACATAATATAGAACTCTATTATACAAATGTTGAAACAAGATTTTGCTCAATGACTTTGGTTATTGAAGTCCCTCACATATAAAAGGGTTAGCTAATCTTGAGCATCCTTACAGATCCTTCCAATGGGAAGTGGATCAAAGGCCATATGATACATGATATTAATGGTATAATTAGAGTAAAATGACATAAAATATGGCCTCTCATTTTGTTAAGAACTTAAATTCTTTATTTTGTTCATTTACTTTTGCAAATCTTTTCAAATTATGCAAATCTTATGTATATGTATCTTTTATCCCTATACTCGGCACCTCGTGTGCTTGACTTGCGTTGTTTCACATATTTTATAGGTTCTAACATGCTAGAAGTTGATGGGCTTGGTAAACTATGTCAGGTGTACTTGTTGTATGATCCCTAGTATACATGGACAGTCTTAGAAAACTATACTCTTGAATATGTAATTGAAAGCTTGTAATAAAGAATGTTGCTTAATATATCTTGTAGAATGTTGAGATTATGATTGGTGATTTTATCTTGTTAACTGTTCATGTATGTTAAGCTTTACGCTTCCGCATTCATGCTTTGTTAATACCATTCTAGGGATGAATGCCTAGGTCCTATACCCATTGACTATGTAGTCATTTGGAGTTAGGATTTGGATAACAAACGATTCTGTGACAGATGGTATCAGAGCATGAACAATAACTACACCAAACATTCCTCACATGAAATAGAAACTAAACACAACCTTACATCTCAACCCTAGAAACTTAATGAGTTGTCCTGTGTGGACTAAGTTGACTTCACCTCTAGGTTAGAACCTAGATGTTCTAAAACTAGGTGTAGACTTATGTAATCCATAGAATCTTTCTTTTATCCTCCTATCCTATAGTATGGGCTATAGGTGCAGGAGGGTGAGAAAAGGGAGACCTTATTTCAACCCTAGACATATGTTTTTTGTATGTGCTTAGGGTAGCTACACAAGTGTGCACCTTGTTCTTTCTAGTTCTCTAGGTGTCATGGTACTAGACTGCCTAATGAGTGTGGTAACTCATTTTGGTCGAATGGAGTATGGTGGTTTTCATCGCTTGTTTCAATGTTAGAGAAAACCTATTTGAAGTATTAGTATATGTGCATATGAAATATGTTAACACACGAAGAAAGGCAGTAAGTGTCTATGTAGCCTAAGAGAAAGAGATGCAACATCAGTCTATATGAGAGAGTTTAGATGATAGTTGTAGCCGCTAGAGTTGTATAGTGCCATGATAAAGGTTAGGCTAGTAGTAGACTAGATGACCTATGATGATGATGATGATGATGATGATGATGATGATGATGATGATGATGATGATGATGATGATGATGATGATGATGATGATGATGATGATGATGATGATGATGATGATGATGATGATGATGATGATGATGATGATGATGATGATGATGATGATGATGATGATGATGATGATGATGATGATGATGATGATGATGATGATGATGATGATGATGATGATGATGATGATGATGATGATGATGATGATGATGATGATGATGATGATGTAATGTTATGAGTTGTTTCAAGATGATTCAAGTTAGATTTCATGACACTAGATGAGTTGACCATACAACCCTAGCTAATCTAGCACCATGTTTAGAATATATGACTTAGTTGTTGTGCTAAACATAGCTAGTGGGTTGACATGCTTGCTTGTACTAGTCTTGTATATGATGAAATATGATGTGTAATATGTCATTTAGGACCAACATAGTCCTCAATATCTTTATGAAGAAGTACCTCTAATAGAGGACATATGAAAAAGGGTGACATCTTGATATTTTTCGACCCTCCACGGGAGAAGGTTAGAGTACCCAAACTCAACAATATGTGAAATGTCGCTACTATAGAAATGGCTTATAACGTCACTTTTTAAAGGCGTCGGTTGTATAAATACACCGACACCTAAAACCTAAAGTGTCGGTTTAATAAAAAAACTGACATCTATATGTGAAGGGTGACCAGACACGGGTATCGCTTTTATTCAGTGTCAGTTCCCTAATAATAAACCGACACCTAAAATTAACAACCAAATCCAAAATTTCCAGTGAAAAAAATTACCTCCAAAATTTAACATATGGCGTAGATTATTAACTATGAAACCGATGACGAAAGGTTATTCGTGAGACAGAAATTGGGCATATTTTGGTCGTCGGTTTTACTACAATAACTGACGCTTATGGGTTTTCCAGCGTTGTTCCCGGGAAATTTTTCACACCCTTTGAGTGTCAGTTTTCGAAAGAAACCGACGACTATGGTCATTAATCGAGAACAACTTTTTTAATCGGCGTATATAGATAGACGTCGATTTTTTTGTAGTAAAAATCGACGACCATCATTGAGAATAGGTGTCGGTGTGTTTGTAGAACCGACACCTTTAGTTTTATGTGTCGGTTTTTTTGACTAACCGACGCCTATGGTACAGTTAATAGCCCCACGAAATAGAGAACCTTTCCCCATTGTCTCTGTTTCATTGTGAACCTTCTAGGTCTGGCAATTGTTGCCGGTGCCCCAGCGGCCGTTGCCCCCACCACCGTTGCTCCCCTGCGCCGCCACCACTCACTGTTGTTTCTCCTCTCCTCACCCATGCTGCCTCCTGGTCGCCCGCTCACCGCCGACGCTCCTCTCCTCATCATCGCTGCTCTCTCCTCACCACCGACACTCCTCTCCTCACCGACGCTCTGCTCCTAGTCACCCACTCACTGCCTCCTAGTCGCCCACTCATCGTCATCGCCCGCTCACTGCCGCTGCCCTCTCTCCTGCTTGCTTCTCCGGCCATCGGCTGGCTGCACCTGGTACCCTTCTTCCTCCTCTTCTTGCTCCTTGCTCCTGCTCCTGGCCCCCTACCCTCAGGGTGCTGGCAATGGGTTGGATGTTATACATGTTTGAGTACTTATATACTGATTTGAATTCATCTTATCTACTAATTTGAATTGATATATCTACTGATTTGTATTTACTTATCTACTGATTTGTATTTACTTATCTACTGATTTGTATTTACTTATGTGCTGATTTATATTTACTTAAATATTGATTTGTATTTACTTATCTACTCATTTGTTCATCTAATGATTTTTTAATAACATTTTGATGCATCCTAATTTGAATTGATGTTTCTAATCCTCATGCTTGACCTAATTCAGTAAATTTTGATGCATGTTGAAATAAGATTTAAACTTGTCCATTCTAGCATCCTAATTTGATTTGATTATATGCTTTGAACCTTGAAACATGCGTGTTAAAGATACATTGAATCCCTATATTGTATGATGTAGATTGATGATAATGTATGAGCTAGTTTGAAATTTTGAAATCAATTATGAAATATCTCTCCATACCTAGGTCATACTAATTTAATTATGTGTGTCTTTATCTTGATGATGAACATGCATGGACACTCAAAATGTTGAAATCAATGTTATAGAATATGATACCTAGATTAAATTATGTTACATGAAACCTAGGATATGAATGATGAAACTAGGATTATAGGTATTGGAATGACAACATATATACATGTATTTGTTGGCCTAGAAACCCGTCCAAGATTTACTCATTATGAGTAAATCTTGGATAGTCCCCAGTTTGGGAATGTTCTTGAAAACCTAATCTCACTTAGGATGTAAATGTATAATGTGTATTGGGTTTTCAAGAAAATTTCGGCAGAATTTCCCCGTTTGTTCTCTAAGTACATATGTACTTGGAGAAAAGTGGGGAAATGCTGTCGAAATTTTCTTGAAAACCCAATACACATTATGCACTTACTAGTGAGATTAGGTGTTCAAGAATGGGATAGGTGGTACAAATTTATTATATAAGAATGAAAGCACATGTATTTGTTGGCCTAAAGTTTTAACCATTCAAAAACTCTAATATGTTAACCCTAGACCCTAATATTGTTGTAATATATACTTGTTTTCTCTTTGATCATAGAATGGATAGATCATGGATGTCCATTCGCAATCGCTGCACCCCAGAATTTATATATGGTCTTGACCAGTTTATTAGATTTGCTGAGGAACATAGGAAACAACCTGGAGATAGGTTCTACTGTCCATGTAGGCATTGCAGTAACAACTTGAAAGTCAGCACTGGTGACGAAATCAAAAGTCATGTCATGTGCAACGGGATTATATAAGGCTATACAAAATGGCACTGACATGGAGAGATTTCAAACCCAAAACCAGTGGATGTCGATAGCAGTGCTTGTGTGGAAGAAGAAATTGCCTCTGATGACGTAGATCTGTGGAACACCTAAAAATATGCATGATGAAATACATGATGATGAGTCCCTAGATAGACTACTTCTAAGTATATGAGTTGAGTTTCCTAGTGTGCGGTTCCCTTGAAATGTTGAACCTTATAATTCCTATATTAAGATCTAACCCTAGAGATGGATGCATTCGATATATGATGTTTTGTTATATAGGTGAGGGAGATGTCCCAAGACCCTAAGATGATGTACATGACATGTTATCTCCATGACGAGCCACATACTCGGGTTAGTGGTTGTATGTAAAGGAATCTAGTTGTTACCCTTGTTCCTTGAAAGATGGGTAGAATTTTCATTACATGTAGAAGGATGTGGTTAGCATGATTTTTTCATCATAGATAGGATTTAGCTCGAGTGGCTTGAGCTTATGGAGCTCCTTTGAGATACAATTGAGATGATTATGAAAACTCGATGTTTATGATAAATCTGGTTCCTTGAGATAATGCATGTTACATGAAATAATCTCACTTATGTCTAAAATATAATATATGTATGGTAAGTCACTCTCTTAATTTAACCTAATATAAACCCATACCATACATTAAAGATGTAGCTTTAAAATCATGAACTTGATGTGATGATTTCTAGAGATCTTAGCTTGAATAATCTGGGGTAACATGCCTAAACTCACACACAAATGAAAAATAATGAGCTTGATATACAATGCTCTTGGGGTCGTAACTTCAATAAACATGATGAACAAATTGATAAACTTCACAGCAAAAAAAGGAATGAACATAATTGATTAGAGTTTGGGATGAAACTAAAACAAGCATGAAATCTAGTATAATGATAAAATATACACGTTCAATAGTGATCACATTTGGAAGTCATGATCATGAAAATGTTTGTTTGAAAAGTTATAACATATATTCTGATGATACATCTTGGTCTCATATGATGATATGAACAAAATCCTTAATGTAGGGATACGAAGGGATGGGAAAACCCTAATTCCATGATGATGTCATAATATTATGGAACACTAAGTATTATGTATATAATCGAGATGAGTACATTTTTTATGACAATAACCTAAGTGTGCCTCCCATTGTGGGGAATGCCTTGACAACAATGGTTGGATACCTAAACTTGATGGATTGACTTTGACACATAATTATGACCTTGGACAAATTTTGAGGACGAAATTTCTTGTAAGTGGGGAAGAATGTGACAAACTCACTTTTCTCTCCCCTATAATGTATTCTTTTATCTCTCACTAAGAGACTTTTACTCAACCGAATGCCAATTATATAGTATGAATATGGTGATTCTCTAATTTGGTGACATCAATTATCAATTACACAATGTGTGACATCAATTTACACTTTCAAACTTAGTATCATGCTTTAATATATCACCTCCTTGAATCCAATATTGAGCCTCATCACTATGATCTTCTTACTCCATAATATATTTCATGTTATAAAGGATTCAATTACAAGTCCAATGGTGCAAAAATTTCTCCAATCTGACCTTTGTGGTCCAAGTTAAGAGATTTCAAGTTTCCCTTGGTTTTGCCTTGATTTAATTAAATTTTTGCTCTTTCCTGTGCTCTTGGGCCGGCCCATTCATGAGCCCACCCAATGTCTGGCCCAACCTCTCTGCCCTCTCCCCCTTACTCTTTAGGAAAGAATGATGGATCTTTCTCCTTCCTCTATCAACCACAGTCAGATTGGATAAAGGAGATCTGGGACCCTGGGATGGAGCTCTCCACATTGCTCAAAACCCTAAGAAGTTCCCCATTTAAGGACTCTTGGCTTCACTTCTCTTCCTTTTTTTCTCCCTCTCGTTGTTTCCCCTCATCACTTGTTTGGTGCCTAGAACCATAACCTTGCCTCCATGACCGGAGAGGCGATGTGGACATGGTCCCATGGACCTACTTGAAGGTCCCAACTGTGGATTAGCAGGGATGTTGATGTCATAACCCTTCCCCCTTTGACCTCTTCATCCTCAAGAGAATCAATCCTAAGGATTACTTTCCCATAGCCAATACCAACTCTCCATTGTAGGAGAAGGTCAGTGGTTCTGGCGGCCCTGAGGGTGTGAGTTCTCACGGTTGAGGCACCTCCCTAAAGCTGAGTGAAGGCAGTGGGCAACGATGAGCAAGCAGCCACCTTCACCCTCCCCCTTTCCCGCTCGGACCCTGGTGGAAGTGTACCGGAGAGATGGGGAAGTAGTGACCTTGTTTCTCCTCTATTCTCAATTTAGAATAGGGGAATTGTGTGAAAAAGAGGGCACACTCTTCCCCTCCAGTGGGTGTGGGAGATGGCGAACTGCCTACACGATTGGTTTGGTGCGTTGGTGACCATGACCGCGAGGCAAAGGGTCACAGGCTGACAGTTGGCTACCATTTCTCCAAAACACATCTCAGCATGTAAATGTAGGTGCGTTGTAGCATGGTAGGCCGTCAGATCAGTGATCGGCGACTCGGATCAATGGACACATTAAATAAAGCTAACACCCCTCATATCACTATAGTTTGCATGAAAACTTCAAAAATGCTTTAATTCCACATTCCTTGGCCAAATTAGGAAAATAAATATACAATTTTGATCATCTCAATGAGCCCTATTCGATGAACATACTCAAAGATCTTGGATATCTATCTAGTTCTCTTTTTTTTTCTTAACATGTAATCTTTGACTATGTTGACCACATTGAATGCAATGCTATGATGAATTTTGGAGCAAGAGTGCACCTTTACAACCATAATCAACTCTAAAATTAGGGACCAATGTGCATCCATGATACGAGGTCCCTTTCGTAAATCCCTTTTGTGTACGCTTGCTCTATATGGACTTAAATACATCAATGTATCCCTATTATGTGAATGTTTGGCTACACCTTGATACAATTGATGTGGTTGACTTGAATTGTGCACAAAATGTCTCTTTACTCTTGAAAACAGTAAGCATGTTTTGTTTGGGGATCTTAACACCTACGAGAAGCCCTTGCACCATAGTAGTGTTTGTGCCCTAATTTGCCAAATGTGACCTTTATGACTTGATTGGTAGTTCTTGTTCCTCAACACTTATTGTGGATCTTTTTATCTTTTCCTCCCCACTAAAATCAAGGATTACTCCTCCCATTATGAAAATTGGAGGTGTATGTCATACCCAAGTCTTAACTTGAACCTTGATCGCTTATGTGTAATATGTTGATGAATGAATGTATGTGGGTATGTCGATACCAATGTTGGATTTGTATGCCTAGACTTTGAGGCATCCACCCAATCTTAATATGCGACTCCTAGGTCTGTAATTTGTTGATGTAATCCATCTTTTATGCTTGGGCCTATTGACTTGATGGACTATGGCCCTCTTGCCTATTATGAGTCTTAGACCTTGTAATGTGCATTAGTGACTCAAATCTTGAAATGTTCATATAATATGAATAGGACCTCAAAATAACATGAAACTTAAATCACACCTTCATGATGGACCCTAAATCAATAAAAGATTATCAATGATGTAATTAATCAACCATAAACCTAACTTGACCAAAACCCTAGAATGGAACTAGTTAGGATTAATGATTAGAATTTGATGCATACATGTAATATTCTTGTTAATAAGGTGTTACTTGTGGCTATATGTTCATGGATAAAGTTAAGTTATGTATTTAGGAATTAGGTACGGACTTTAATAATTATATGATTATAGCTTTCTTGCTTGAATGTGATACATATGTATGTTTTTTACTTGCTCAAATATTGTCATGTAGTATTCTAGTATGTACTCGATGCTTGTCTCATCTCATTATTTTATAACTTACACACATAATATAGAACTCCATTATACAAATGTTGAAACAAGATTTTGCTCAATGACTTTGGTTATTGAGGCCCCTCACGTAAAAAAGAGTTAGCTAATCTTGAGCACCTTTATGGATCCTTCTAGTATGAAGTGGATCAAAGGCCTTATGATACATGATATTGATGGTATAGTTGGATTAAAATGACATAAAATATAAGCTCTCATTTTTTTAATCACTTAACTTCTTCATTTTGTATATTTACTTTTGCAAATCTTTTCAAATTATGCAAATCTTATGTATATGTATCTTTTAGCCCTGTACTCGGCACCTCACATGCTTGACCCATCTTGTTTTGTGTATTTTATAAGTTCCAAGATGCTAGAACTTAATGGGCTTGGTGAGCTATGTCAGGTGTACTTATTATATGATCCTTAGTATACATAGACAATCTTGGAAAATTGTACTCTTGAATATGTAATTGAAAGCTTGTAATATAGAATGTTTCTCAATATATCTTGCTGGATGTTGAGATTATGATTGGTGTTTTTATCTTGTTATCTCATCATATATGCTGATCTTTACGCTTCCACATTCGTGCTTTGTTAATACCATTCTAGGGACGGATGCCTAGGTCCTATCGCCATTAACTGTGTAGTCATTTGGAGTTAGGATTTGGGTAACAAACGGTACCTGTGACAAGGAGGAAGAGGAGACGAGTAGTTATATAAATTTAGTTTCTCACATTATTGGGTTTCTATCTCTAGTTCGTTGTATTTTTACTGTTGGTGCAGTATATTTATGGTCCAATACTTTATTTTTTCAAAGAAGAGATAAAGTAGGAGGAAGATGAGGGAACTAGTTTCATTAATTTATTTTCATTTGTAATTAACTTGTCATCTTCAGTCTGGTGTGATGTTATTTCTGGTTCATTCAGTTGATATCATTGGCTCAGTATGTTGGTATATCTGGTCCTTTATGTTCTTATCATTGGTCTAATGTTTTGTATTTGAAAGAGAGAAAATTTAAAGAAGATGGGAGAAGTAGTGTCATTTATTTATTTTATTTTATAATTGAGTTGTTATCTCTGGTCTAATATGTTGTTACCTTTTGTCTGTAATATTTTTATCATTACTCCCGTGTTTTGATTTTCAAAGAGATAGAAAGTAGGAGGAAGAAGAGGAAAGTAGTGATATTAATCTATTTTTTTTATGTAATTGAGTTGTTATCTATAGTTTGTTGTGTTCTTATTGTTGGTCCAATGTTTTAATTTTTTTTCTCCTCATTTCATTCATCACAAAGAGAGAGAAAATATAAAGAAAGGATGAAAGTAGTTCTATTACTATGCTATCTTTCGTAATTGAGTTGTTATATTTAGTATGTTATGTTGTAACCGTTGGTCTAATATTTTGCTATTCAGAGAGAGAGAATATGAGAAAGAGAAGGGAAATATTGTCACTAATTTGTTTTTTTATTATATTGTTATCTCTGTCTTTTGTGTTGTTACCGTTGGTCTAATGTTCTCTTATATAGAGAGCATGAAAAATACAAGGAAGTGGAGGGAAGTAGTACTATTTAATTTGTTTTCTTTTGTAATTAATTTTTTATCTATGGTCCAGTGTATTTCTCTTTCTGGTTTGTTCTGTTGTTACATTGGTTGAGTATGTTATTTTTTTAGAGAGATAAAAATATGATGAAGAGGAAGAAAGCAGTGTCATTAATTTATTTTCTTTTATAATTGAGTGTATCTCTGATCCCATGTGTTGTTATTGTTGGTCTAATATTAGTTTTTTAGAAAAAAGAGAAATTATGAGGAAGATGAGAGAAGTATTGCTAATAATATGTTTCCTTTGTAATTGAGTTGTGATCTTGAGTGTGATATATTGTTATTATTTTTCTCAATTTTTTGTCGACATTGATCTTGCTGGAACGTTTTTTTACAATGAGTTTAATGATTTATTTTTGTCAAAAAAATACTACGGATGGGAAGTTATAAACAAAATAAATTGCATTCTCATATTTTTTATCTTTCCTTCCAGCTACTCACCTATCCTCTTTTAGATTGTATATTATAATATTAAAAGTATATCAACATTAGTATTATTGAAACATATTTTTTGTATAGATTGAATTGCTTTTATTTCATCAAAAAATTCATTTAGATTTGAAAATTATCAAAAAAACACATCACAACCGTCTTTTTCTTCTCTTTATCAAGCCACTCCCTCTCTCCCCGCTCCCTCTATCTCACTCCTTTCTCCCACTTTTCTCATCAGCCCACAAGCCTTGGGCGTAGGATCGTAGAATCTAGAAGACAAATGACATCTATATTTTCGTCCAATTCAATCTTTTGTAGTGTTTGGTAAAGCATTTGGTCAACCACTACTCCGATGGGGTGAGATGGATCACTGTGTGATTTTTCTCCGGTAAAAAAACAGCACCCACAAACGTTGCCCATAGTTGCATTAATGCAAAAGTAGTACAGATAGTCAACGGTAGTGAACCTGATGCTTGGTAATAACGTAGCAAACTGACTGCCCCTTCCCGACAGTACTTAAACATTGCCCGAATAATCGCGACCATTTTACTAAATGAAACATTTATGTAGCGCGTCTCATTTAAGAAACATTCGGTACAACTATGACGTCTGTCTCGTGAAAACCATATTAACTAAAGCGGAAGTGAATTATTTGCAGCAGATTACTAAAAATCACTGAAAATTAAAACCTTTTTGCAAAGAGATCCATACATAGGAAATCTTTCCCATCAAGAACTATTGTATAACATTTACATACTGGTTCAAACCTACATAACCTGTACCATCTCTTTTCAGAGACTACATCATCAACTGTCTTATAAACATTACATACAGACAGTATATGAATCTTGAGGCATCAAGCCAAAACCTCAGTTTGATTTATTCAAAACACTGACTCAAAACTCCAAGGACCTAAGAGTACAGAGACGACACATAGGACTTTCTAACTACATAACTTGACAGGCAATATCTCCACCTGAGATATTACTGATGACCTTGCTGTTACAGCTGTTGTCCATTCCCTGCATTGGAATTTTGCTTCTTTGTCCGCGTCCACCTAAAACGTTGTATCCCACGGGGGTGAGACAATTGTAAATTACCTCAGCAGGAGATATAACTCTCCACCAAAACATTGTTATAGCAGTTTATTAAAATAAACTGAGCAGAAGGATTTATATGTATTTAATCAACAGCAGGTAAGTCACTTGTATGAACAAAGTGAAATAATTTCCTTTTTCAAGGATAACATTGCATCTACTCATGGTAGACTCATAGTTCATCCATCTACTTGTAATGAATACAACAGATATGAACAACATCAATGAACTATAGATATATAACAGAAATGTAACATCATCCAATAAATTTCCATATTCAATCCTTAAGCAAACATGTTATACGGCTGATTTCATTTTACAAACACACTTATGCCCTGAGGAGATGAGGTATACCGCTCGTACTCCAAACAACCACTGCAAAGTCAAAAATCGGTACCATACATAGGTCAATAGGAGAGTTGGATTCCCATGACTTCTCACATCCCGGTTAGTGCGGGACAACAAGCAGGACTGTGTGAACTACTCAAGATAGCTTTCCAGGGTATACTGGAACTTCGCTATAGAGTTATAGCATCAACTGCACTCTCATCCACCATCAAGAGAATTAATGTTTATCTCCTCGACCCGACATAAGTATTATGGGGAGATGTGTACGACATCTATCCCAATCATCAGGAGATTGGTGATACATCCATCCCGACACATGAAGGATTGAGAGGTTTGTTGTTTACCTTCCCTCAATCTCTTCACCGGACGTAAGGATATTTTTCGCCCATTCACCCCCACATATTCAAAATATGCATTCCGGGTTTTTCCGTGGGCACCCGTTTCACCATCACCTATTCCTGACGATGATGGATCTATGGTCAAGGCTCTACATGAAAATATTTCACTTGATTAATTAAGTACATTTTCATATTCTTTTAGCATCAGCCAAGTTCTCAAATAAGACTTATTACAACAATGTTATAAACAGGCATGTACTACTTTCATCAGATACTTATCAGTCTTTTAAAGACCTTGGGAACTCAGTCCCTCATTTCAATAATGGGAATTCTCATCCCTTCACATTCTCATCACCATAATCATATGGTTCTAGGTATTCAAACCCTTAACTCAACATTGAGCATCATTACCATTTATTAGGTAAATATCACCTTCAGGTCATCTGACCAAGGCATTCATGATACTTGTTACACAAGCATCACACATGGCTTTCAAGGCCATAGAATATCTTGACACCTCTTTCTAGGCAACAACTTACTCATATGATTCATAAGTTCCATGCAAATTGCTACTTTCATTAAGCAACAATAACATCAAGGCACAAAAGGCCAATCAACATTTATTATATAAATGTCACAGCTCAAACCTAGCTATATTCATCATCTCATAATATCTGTATGATTATTAGTCATGATAACAGTCATACAAGATATTCATCACATCATGTGATACAATAGTAACACCATTAGGGTTTACTATCAAATAGGGCTTTTCATTCCCTTTACCCAAAATTAGGGTTAGGGTTCCCCATTTCTCATTAATTAGGGTTTCATGGTCATATAATCTATCCAACCCTCAATTCATTATTCCATACCTCTGGGGCATTCAAAGGTATCATATTTGATTATTCAAGAACATTACTTTCATCATATAGCATTAATGATCATCAACTCAAGGTATGAGTTCATTTCTCATCCTCATCATGGTATGACTGCATCATACTCATCATTGGGATTAACCCCATTCTCAAGGTACATTAAATTAACACTCATCAAAGTGCAACAACTCATTACATTTCACTGTAATAGTTGCATAACACACTCCATATGTTTCTTATTCAGACATATAAGATTTGGAATACATCAAGGTATATAAACCTTGAAGTGTTGAATGTGATAACTATCATGTTTTGATGTATCACTTTCTCACCATTTCAGACTCTCTTGAATTAACCAACTTATCTTGTATTAAGGTATTTCCCCTCTTCATACATTACATCACTAAACTCTCACCTTTAGCATATAATGCATAGGCCACACATTATAATTGTCCAACTAT
Source organism: Alisma plantago-aquatica (assembly GCA_963693085.1). Taxonomy (NCBI): domain Eukaryota; kingdom Viridiplantae; phylum Streptophyta; class Magnoliopsida; order Alismatales; family Alismataceae; genus Alisma; species Alisma plantago-aquatica. The sequence continues at coordinate 1,219,272,074 of OY856410.1, read as the reverse complement.
CTTTAATGATATGGACTTGTCTAATGCTAAACACATTTCTTAAAATAAGGTTGCTTATAATCAACCACATGAAATGTTTCACCTTTATAAGGCCATTCCTTCTATCTCATCATTAGGGATTCTTTATACGCTTACTTAAAATTAGGATTATGATTCATTGTCATATTGCCCAGGATTAGGGCTTTATGCATTATGACTTCACATTAGAGTCTCATATAACTTCACCCTTCTTAGGGCCTCTCATCACAACATTGCATTATAACATCATGTGGTGTTAGTTCTTAATCAGGGTTTCTCATGGAATCACCCTCAAATAGGGTTTCTCATGGAATCACCCTCAACTAGGGTTTCACATGGAATCACCCTCAACTAGGGTTTTACATGGAATCACCCTCAACTAGGGTTTCCACCATAGTCACCCACAATTTGGGTTTACTATTCATCTCCTTTAGGATTTCATTCAATTATCCATAATTGGAGATTCACTATTCATCCCAATTAGGGTTTTACATCTCAGTTCCCTAAATTAGAGTTTCACTTATCATTACCCTAGATTAGGGCTACATCCTTACCCTAGATTAGGGTTTCATTTAGAATTGCCCTCAATTAGGGTTAGAGTTCATTAGCCATGTCAATTAGGGTTTATGTTCATGATTAGGGTTTCATGATCTCTCTACTTAAGGATCATACCCTTAATCACCACATGAATCATATTCATGTATGCATTCATGCTAACATCTTCTCAATTTGATTAGGTCATATCAACCCTTCAATCAAGTACATACAACTATGATTAACATAGTGTATCAAGTCATTGATCCTATAAGCAAATAGGGTTCATCCCTTAATTGGCACTAATCAGTTAGGTAATATTAGGGTTCCAACCTTTGTACCTTCATCGATTATCATTACTAATCATCATTGAATCAATGGATCATTCATCATCTTAATTCTCAAGAGATTCAATCACATTGGACCTTCATTACATAAGGTATCCAATTGAATTGACCAATTGAATCTTCACTCAACTTTGACTACTTGAGCCCCAAACGGTCTTGGTCCTTCAAAGTTCAAATGGTTTGAAACCGTTTGGTAAAGGTGGTGCTTGAGACCATTTGCTAAAGCAAGTACTTGAAACCATTTGCTAAAGGTGACCTTCAAGACCGTTTACTAAAGGTGGTCACTTGAAACCGTTTGCTAAAGCAACTTTTTGAAACCGCATGGGCTCAACCGGTTTGGGATCGTTTGGTCCCAAACGGTCTTGACACCATTTGGACTCAAACGGTCTTGAGACCGTTTGGTCCAAACCTCCTCAAAATCGCATGGACCAAATATGGTCTCAACCAATCAAATTGAATTAGGGTTTCCAATGTTGATTCCTTCAATCATTGAATTCAAGGAACCAATCATCAATTGGACCTATCATCATGCTTCAATTAAGTTAAATAGATCAACCTTCAACTTATTTTACCCTTAATTGACCCTCAATTGGTCATCCATTAGGGTTTGAATCAATTGAATTAGGGTTTGGAATCGATGATCCTTCAACATTGATCAATGTAAGATCAATTACTTTGAAACCATTGAACCATCATCCAAATTGAACATGACCTGACCCCAAACGGTCTTGAGGTCGTTTTGATGACCACCAAACAGTATTTAGACCGTTTGCCCATCACATCATCAAAATCCAAGTCAACCAATTAGGGTTTGGATCATTGGATTGATCACCAAATCAGTAATTGATTACACTCCAACTTAGTATCATTGGATCTTCAATTGCTTAACCATACTCAACCATAGACCTACAATGGTCTTGGGTGACCTCCAAATGCTCTTGAGACCTTTGGGGTGATCCCCAAATGGTTTTGAAACCGTTTGGGTCAATCACCCCAAGTTTCAAACTCAATCAACTTGGAAATCAGCACTTAACCCGATTAGGGTTTTGGTGATTGATTGACCTTCATCTCATGAACCAATTGGAACTAACCAATAATAATTGATGGGTCATTAACCTAGATCATTTTCAACAGATATCCAAACGGTCAACCCTGGTCAACTCCACCAAACGGTCTGAAACCGTTTGGTCTCATGTGGTTTGGTGAAACCGTTTGCTTCTAAACGGTTTGAAATCGTTTGCTCCCAAACGGTTTGGGAAACTGTTTGAGCAACCCAAACAAGACCATTTTCCTTGTATCTTGTAGAGGTATGTGCTTATCATCTTCAACCTCTAAACTCACGAAACCTTCTGTGGTTTCCATGGTGATTGCATCAATCAACCAAATCAATTATTGTGAATATGAAAATGATCATTATTTGATAAGGAATTGAATGCAATAACAAAATCAAGGGTTCAAGTTATAAAGCTTGCCTCCAATTGATCTCCAAAGCTCCATGTTCACGGAAACAATGGTGGATGCAACTCCTTTCACCATTCCAAGGCTCGTCCTCAAGGTTTGAGTGAAAAGGAATGGTTAGAATTGAAGAGAGATCGAAATAGGAAGAAATCCATAATTTATTTTCGATTTCCACCATGGAATCAAGGTGAAATGGATCAAGAACCTTACCAACAGGTTGGGGGTCTTCCTCCTGATCCTACCAATCTCCTTTGGTCGTTTCCCAAGCAAGGAGAAGAAGTGGGGTCGAAAAAGCCTTCCATTTGGCTTGTAAAAGGTTCTTTTATAAAATTTAATGAGAGAGAATGTACTTTGCAAAAATCCAATTAATCCCAAAAATTTGGCCGCCTCTTCCCCCTAATCTTCCTTAGGGACTAGGATATCTTGTTTGCCTCTTATTCCTCTCAATTATCCATGATTTAAAGAAAAGCAAATCAAGCACCTTAAATCATATTATATTAATATCTATATGTGAGTGGATATTTCTTTTTCTTATAAAATTGTGTGTGAGTTATCCACTCCCTTGGATATTTTCATGGTCTTTACAAGGCTCAAGAATGTCCACACACATATGAATCCAACCATTTTAATTTTGGTTGAAGGCCCTTTAATTAATACATTTATTTTTACCCTAAATCGAATTAGGGTTTCAATTAGGATTAAATCTTGATTATTTTAATATCAAGATTCTCTCTCCTCCAACTTAATTCAAATGAGGCGCCCCTCTCATTTTATTTGCTTTACTTGATGCCAAGAAACATTAGGGACCTTATTGAAGTGGTAATTTGCATATTGCACCCTAGGTTTTGGGTAAATTGCACATTACACCAAAACTAGGTTTTCATGCACATACATTGCTTTATCAACTTTTTCTTGGTGTCCAGGCTTCCATAAGCCATACCTCAGCATCATTTTCACTCTCATTATGCTTCAACACATGGGGAACATATTATCATGCACAATTGCACTTAAACCCCTCAACTTGGGCAATTTGTACTTTAGTCCAAAACAAACAAAACATTGATTTCAACAATGTTCAAAAAGGACTAGAATTGTAATATAAGTTCCTCTTGAGGCCTAATTACTTTTCACAAGATGAGATTAAGCATTTAATCATCTTTCTTAATCAAAACACCTAGGGTTAAAGTATAACTCAGGTCAGGGATGTTACAACAACACCATTAGGATAACTCGAAACACGTGTCTCCGAATCTAACTTATTGGAATTGTTAACTTCAAATATTAAGTTGAGTTGATCTTAAGATATTTCAACTAAATTTGTTTCCACTAATTATCTTATTTTTTAAGGGGTAAACATGAGCCCCGTGCAAACTTTTTTGTTTTGGAGGTGGGGTAGAAGACCGGCTCGGTTGCCCCAAGGGGTCTTTTTGGGATTGTGGAGGGTGTGCTCGCTCTTTGCGACTCATTCAACTTTATTGTGTTTTATTATCTCATTTTATAGTATGTTAAAGCTAAACTTAGACTCAATTTTGTTTATTATATTTATTTAATTTTGATTTGGATGATACAATATCGTGAATTTAGATATGATGTCGTTTCTTTATTTCATAAATTATTTTACTTGAAAAAAGGTAACATCTGGGAAAAGAATTAGTACTTACATTTAGAGGTGAGCATCGGTCCAAAATGGATCGGGGTCATAGGATGGAATTTGTATACAAAGGGGTCTTTGATATACTTATAGCTATTTGATTCTTTCATTTTGATAGTTTCTTTGATTCCATGGATTATCCCTATTTGCACAAATACCTCGAGGATTCCTGCTCGTTAATACATAGAGTCCAATAAGCAGTAAGTCAAACATTTTCCCACATAAAAGAAAGAGTTTCACTATCCGGATCTTTGCTTGACTTCTATATTGGGCATGCTGCTTTGCTGCTTTCTACACCAAAAACCTTCCCCGATTGACAGAACGTCCCGCTACTGACACGTCAAAAAAGTTTGACGGTCTCGTCGCTTCGATGAATCACTTGAGCCCTGATACATTTTTGATGCAATGGATCCCAACCAGTGAGCTATTACACTTTCTTCAAATGATTGTTGCTTCCAAGCCCATCTCCTGGTTGTCATCGCTTGATCACTCCTGAAAAATAGACAACTACTGGACACTACGGGCCAGTGATCTAACAGAACTGGCTTGTTGAACTCCACTCAGACTAGACAAATGACCTAGGGGACTGGACTGCGGGAAAGTCAAAGAACTTTCAAACTCACTTTCTTACTTCATTGCCTAAAGTAGTTGACTTGCTTACTTGTTAGAGTAATGAAAGAAAAAGCAAAAGACAGAAATTTAAAACAAAAAAAAAAAAACAATCCCCTCTTCTCTTAAAACCCTTGTGCCAGCGTGGAGCAATCGCCTAGAGGGTTGAGATCGGGAAAGAAGCCCTTTTAGGGAGCGAAAGAAGCCCATTTCCATCGGGATAGAAGCCCTTTTGCGAGGTAAAACTATTTATGTAATGTGGCCATTTTGAAATAAGTGTTGGCTAAATGGACATCTATAAATCCCTTTGTTTTGATTATGACAAACATTTCATTCTTATTGATCTAACGAGCTACTTGAGTGTTGCAGGATTAAGGTGGATGACAAAGCAACTAGGGAAATCCATATGCTTATATGTTTGTATTTTCATGAAATGTAATCGCCTTGTAAAAACTTGTACAAATATATAATGTAGAAGTATTTAGATTTCATGTAAATCAAGCGTTAGATTCTCCCTAGCTAAACACCACATTTAGATAGGTCATCCCCTTCAAATAGTATCACATATGCACACTCATACACACATTTAGTGATTTAGTTAAAAGATTGAAACAGGGTCAATATCGGTCGACTAACTCCTCGACTGAGACACTCTCGGTCGACAATCTTCTCGACCGAGAAAGACCCAGAGTAGCCGTTAGACACAACTGACAAGGTAGTTGGCAGTTGGAGATAAACGTTGCAAAACACATGATCTAGAGAGCCTGTCGGTCGACAAAACTTCGACCGAGTAGGTGTCTCGGTCGACCATTCCTCGACTGAGATGAACTCTGACAGCAACTGCAGAATAAATTAATTAGCCGTTGCTAAAGCAACAAACTTGTACCTAACGGCTAGTTAAGCACTTAGAAACCCCTAGAAGTTGTCTAGAACGTCCTTAAGCATCCATAGGCCATTCCTATAAATAGGACAAGCCATAGGACACTCAAATACAACTTTTACACACTTGAGTACTCTTTGAGCAAGCAATTACATTTGCAATCTGTTTGTGAGCAATTTGAGTATTGTGACAATTGGCTACTTCCTTCCTTAGCTCAAATTCGTGTCCTATAGGCTAGCATCTCCTATCTGCTGCAATTAAAATTTCATACACTTTGGTTAGGAGATCTATACGCTTGATCTAGGCAAATCAAGCCTTGGGCTACAAAGGATAAGTTGTAATTTCTTTTTCTTTCTTGTTCTCTATTATTGTTTGTACTCTCCTTGCTACTCCTAGGTTGGAGGCTGCGGATTGGAGAGTGTGGAGATCTTCTTGGTGAAGAAGGAGACCTTGAGCTACTTCAAGAAGGCTGGTGCAACGGGAGGTTACTTCTAGAGAGGAAGGCTACTTCAAGGGGGAGCTTGGAGTTACTTCAAGAAGGCTACCTCAAGTTGGTGCATCTACTTCAAGTGAAGGCTGTTCAAGGGGTGTAAAGAAAGTATTGTATTTTGTATAAATCCTTGTGAAGGTAATAAAATAAATACTTTCAAAATCCCGGTTGGGTAAGCAACCGGGTAGTGGACTGACAACTTTAGTATTTTCTAAAGTTGGAACCACTCTAAACACCTGTCTCCTTCTTCCAATTTCAATTGTGGTTGTTTGAGTTCAATAATTGTTAAAATTGTTTTAAAACTCTATTCACCCCCCTCTAGTGTTTTTCAATTGGTATCAGAGCAGGCTTCAAGGAACCCTAACCAGGTCTTGAAGAATGGAGGGTAATGGTGATTACAATCGCAACAAAAGGTGCAGCTTGGACAAATCTACAACATGTTGCAATTGGTGCTTAGGAACAAGCCACACAACAACTAGCTTCCCATGGAGATCAAAGAAGGAAGATGAACACAAGGATTGTCTTATTGCTATAGCTAGTGAAGAAGAAGAAGAGGTAAGTCTTTTTGATTTATCTAAAGAAGAACTAGTTGCTAGTCTTGAAGAGACACATAATAAATATGTTGAGTGCAAGAAGAAACTAAAGAAATATAATAAAGCAAATGATGAATTACATGCTAAGATTCTTGCTATTACATCTGAAAATGAAGATCTTAAAAAGATCATTGAAGATCATGATATTAAGATAAAATCTATAGAGGCAAATTGCAATCTACTTTCTTTAGAAAAGATTAATTTGCAAACTCAAGTGAATGGTCTTCAAAAACAACCCATCTTATGCAACCATCTAGATTATGATTCTATTGTCAAAGAAAGAAATTCGTTGTCATCTAACCTAGATCAAGCAAAACTAGATATCAAGAAGAGAATGGATGAGATTGCCAAGTTACAAAAAAAAGTTAGTAGTTTAAATAATAATGGCATTCTTGATCAAATCTTAGATAATCCCTACCATCAAATTGGGAGAAGAGGACTAGGTTACAAGCCTAAGGGGAAATCCTATCAACAACCTAGTTGGAGAAAGACACAAGCTCATCAATCCATATATGTACCTAAAGGAACATCTTCACCCAAGAACAACTCAGAACACAACCATAGAAAAAGATATGAGGTTGACTCGATATGTTGTCATTATTGTTTGCGCCTTGGTCACTATTCCTTTTCATGTCCTTACAAGAGAAAGGATGTCGAGTTAGTTTGGGTTCCAAAACCTCCAAACTAAATGAACGGAATCAAGTTGAGATATGACCAAGGACCTTAGTTGCATATTTCTATGTCTATCTCAACTCAACAGAATGGGATAACAAAATTCAATTCAAATTCCTAAACATCTAGCTTGCTTAATCGTGTTTTACTTGGAAACAGTAAACATTTCAGAAATCTTGTCGGTCGAGAAACTGTCGACCGAGAGGACCTTCGGTCGAGAAGTTGTCGACCGAGCAGGTCACTGATTTCCAGTCTGATATAAAATTGCTGAATTCCTTTTAAATTGATCAAAATTGCTATCTACTTAATGATTAATGACTGTATATAATTCGGAAATCATCTCTGAAAACTTATATGAGATTAATTTGGTTTATTCTCTAAATGATTTAAGTTAAAACTGAAATTATGCTTAGTTTAATAAAAGGAAATTTCTGTTTTATCATTATTCACATGATTTTTTTTTCTAAAGTATTTTCTGGTCTATCCATATAGAAATCATGTGATTACAATCACGGAATTATCATTATATGCTTTATTGCTTTATCATTACATCGTTCAGCGCATAAAGATAATGATGTGTTAGCATGAATAGATAATGATAATTTTATGCATGGATCCTTGATGCTACATAGGCAAGCAAAATGATTCAACAATGATATATCTCTTAAGAATGCTTGCAACATATAAGGTAAAAATTTCTCAATTGGCATTTTTAACTGCGCTTTCATTTTTAAGAAGATGTTGTCATATTGAGTATCACTTAACATGCTTCAAAATTGATACTTCACATATGAGTGCTTAAATTGAAAATTTGCAATTTTTGCCTCTTGGTTGAAATAAAATTCGATCAAGGGGCGCTATGGTCGTAGTCAAAGTCGACCTAAAATAAGTTTGACACAATACTTATTTGAATATTATTTTCTATTATGATTAAAAGAACCATAAATTTATGATCACAAATTGTCCAAATATTGGTAATAATATTCACAATATTACTCCCTTAGAAAATATATATGCTCTACAAATTTAGTCTATCATTTGCATTAAAAATTAGCTTCAAAAATTTGTACCCAGTAAGTCTGTCGGTCGATGAATTCTTCGACTGAAAACATCTCGGTCAGCCTACCTCTCTCGACCGACAGAGCCCAGACAGAATTAACACCGGACACACTTCCGGTCGACAATTGTTCGACCGAGACAGTGTCGGTCGACAAGTGTTCGACCGAGTATCAACCGCTGGGATATGACCGTTAAAATCCGACCGTTACCGTTGGGCGGCCGACCGTTACAAGTCGACCGTTGGACAGCCGAGTGGCACGTCTGGAATATGACCGTTGCGGACGCTCGGTCGACAAATTGTCGACCGACCCGGTCACTAGATTGCTATAAAAAGGACCAAAAACGGGTCATTTCCTCACACTCTCATATTCTTGTTTCCATAGCTTCTCTTTAGTGCATTCTTGTGCAAATCTTTAGTATCTTCATCCCCAAGCCTTCCTTGCTTCTTCTCCACTTTCAAGCAAAGCAATGGCATCCTCATCTTCTCGTGGAAAGAAGAAGGTTGCTGGCAGGAAAGGAAGGGAAGCTACTCCACCATTGACGATCATCAACGACATTCCCTTCGTCGACGGAGATGATGGTGATCGCTATCTAAGGCTCTCCTCCAAAGCTCCTCTCCCACGAAGACCAATTAAAGTTCTGGACTTCCTCAACATCGTCGACTTGGAGGATCTTTTTGAGGTGCAAAAGTTGAAAGAATTCCTCAACCCTTCTTTCCCTTCCTACTCCTCCAAGGTAGTGAATGAATTCTATGCTAACCTCATCTCCCATTCTGAAAATGAAACCATCTTCTTCTATTCTATGGTCAATGGGCATAGCTTTTGATTTACTGAAGAGGATATTCTTGACATGCTAAATATTGACCTAGATGAATATCAAGACACCCTTGACCTTACCACTGGAAACCCACTTAATACTTTTTCCCAAGGTGACCATACCGTCAGTCTTAGTGACATCAAAAGAACAATTTTTCAATCCAATACAACCTGTCACGAAGATAGGGGCACATACTACGCTATCAATCTCAAACCTGCAGCTAGGATTGTAAACCTTATTGTTTCAACAAACATACACCTTAGAGCAAATAAGTCTGAAGTTCCTATTTTTCACATGTGTCTAATCTATGCCATTATCCAACGTATTCCCACAAATTTTATCCGCATCATTCTTAAAAACATGCTTGAGTTTTCTGGCAATCCCCCATATGCTGATCTTGTATGCCAAATTACTCAACATTTTCTTAAGACACAAATTGAGGATATGGGATACACATGGGAAAGAAGACCACAAAAAATAAGCAAAACACAGTAGAGAAAATGGGAATTGATTTTGGTAACAAGAGGGCTAGGACGGAAGGTGAGACATCTACTCAAGATATACCACCACCACCTCCTCCTACCAACCCATCCTATGATCCCATCCAAAACACCTTAACCTATGTTGCTGGGTCACAATATCATCTAAGTAAACAACTAGATTATAACCATCATGCCATGACTTATCTAAACCAAAGAATGCAAACCCTTTCTCCAAACCAACCAGACGAATATCCTTACTCTTTAAATCCTGGCATGCTCAATCCATATAACCCTTCTTACAACTACTACCAAACTCCACCTCCACCATCTACAGATCTCACGCACACTCAGTTTTCATCAATGCAACTACAAGATATTGCTGCTCACTTCCGATTTGATCGTGTTCCTACCTTCTTGGAAGCATATGCATTAACCAAGACAGGTGCTCTGGAGTGGCAAACTTTGGTAAAATATTATGGAGCTGAGCCTTTTCTTGGGAAAGACCCTAATATTGATGTAATTCTTAAGTCTTTCCAGTGAGATTTGGAGTTGTATTAGTTGTAATGGAATCTTTGCATAATTGTAATAAAAGGGTTATCTCTACATGATTTGGCTATCTTTTCATGTTTGTAATGAAATTGGTTATCTTTATTTCCTATAATGGATATCTTTTTGGCATCATTTGAATATGGATTATAAGACTATTGTAGAGCATACAAAATAAGGGGAGTAATAAATAAAAATAAATCAAAAAGGATGCAATCTTTGCAAATACCTAAAATTTAAAGTTATGGCTAAATTGACATCTATTGCAAAGCATTTATACCTTGGGATATCTATCTAAGGGGGAGAATAGTATAAAATTAAGGGGGAGAAGTAATATCAAATATTCAACATGGATATCTTTTTGAAATGACAAAGGGGGAGAAAAGAATATAAAAATAAAATAAAGATCAAAACTAAAATAACTAAGTTTCATAATGAAAAAGGCCAAGCACTCACTTGCAAAACAAGAATGGCTACAAAAGGAAATCTTCAGGTATGAAACTCATTTGTTTTATAGTTCCTTCATTATATTTTGAAAATGTTTTTCATCTTCAAAAAGGGGGAAATTGTTGGCTAAATGGACATCTATAAATCCCTTTGTTTTGATTATGACAAACATTTCATTCTTATTGATCTAACGAGCTACTTGAGTGTTGCAGGATTAAGGTGGATGACAAAGCAACTAGGGAAATCCATATGCTTATATGTTTGTATTTTCATGAAATGTAATCGCCTTGTAAAAACTTGTACAAATATATAATGTAGAAGTATTTAGATTTCATGTAAATCAAGCGTTAGATTCTCCCTAGCTAAACACCACATTTAGATAGGTCATCCCCTTCAAATAGTATCACATATGCACACTCATACACACATTTAGTGATTTAGTTAAAAGATTGAAACAGGGTCAATATCGGTCGACTAACTCCTCGACTGAGACACTCTCGGTCGACAATCTTCTCGACCGAGAAAGACCCAGAGTAGCCGTTAGACACAACTGACAAGGTAGTTGGCAGTTGGAGATAAACGTTGCAAAACACATGATCTAGAGAGCCTGTCGGTCGACAAAACTTCGACCGAGTAGGTGTCTCGGTCGACCATTCCTCGACTGAGATGAACTCTGACAGCAACTGCAGAATAAATTAATTAGCCGTTGCTAAAGCAACAAACTTGTACCTAACGGCTAGTTAAGCACTTAGAAACCCCTAGAAGTTGTCTAGAACGTCCTTAAGCATCCATAGGCCATTCCTATAAATAGGACAAGCCATAGGACACTCAAATACAACTTTTACACACTTGAGTACTCTTTGAGCAAGCAATTACATTTGCAATCTGTTTGTGAGCAATTTGAGTATTGTGACAATTGGCTACTTCCTTCCTTAGCTCAAATTCGTGTCCTATAGGCTAGCATCTCCTATCTGCTGCAATTAAAATTTCATACACTTTGGTTAGGAGATCTATACGCTTGATCTAGGCAAATCAAGCCTTGGGCTACAAAGGATAAGTTGTAATTTCTTTTTCTTTCTTGTTCTCTATTATTGTTTGTACTCTCCTTGCTACTCCTAGGTTGGAGGCTGCGGATTGGAGAGTGTGGAGATCTTCTTGGTGAAGAAGGAGACCTTGAGCTACTTCAAGAAGGCTGGTGCAACGGGAGGTTACTTCTAGAGAGGAAGGCTACTTCAAGGGGGAGCTTGGAGTTACTTCAAGAAGGCTACCTCAAGTTGGTGCATCTACTTCAAGTGAAGGCTGTTCAAGGGGTGTAAAGAAAGTATTGTATTTTGTATAAATCCTTGTGAAGGTAATAAAATAAATACTTTCAAAATCCCGGTTGGGTAAGCAACCGGGTAGTGGACTGACAACTTTAGTATTTTCTAAAGTTGGAACCACTCTAAACACCTGTCTCCTTCTTCCAATTTCAATTGTGGTTGTTTGAGTTCAATAATTGTTAAAATTGTTTTAAAACTCTATTCACCCCCCTCTAGTGTTTTTCAATTGGTATCAGAGCAGGCTTCAAGGAACCCTAACCAGGTCTTGAAGAATGGAGGGTAATGGTGATTACAATCGCAACAAAAGGTGCAGCTTGGACAAATCTACAACATGTTGCAATTGGTGCTTAGGAACAAGCCACACAACAACTAGCTTCCCATGGAGATCAAAGAAGGAAGATGAACACAAGGATTGTCTTATTGCTATAGCTAGTGAAGAAGAAGAAGAGGTAAGTCTTTTTGATTTATCTAAAGAAGAACTAGTTGCTAGTCTTGAAGAGACACATAATAAATATGTTGAGTGCAAGAAGAAACTAAAGAAATATAATAAAGCAAATGATGAATTACATGCTAAGATTCTTGCTATTACATCTGAAAATGAAGATCTTAAAAAGATCATTGAAGATCATGATATTAAGATAAAATCTATAGAGGCAAATTGCAATCTACTTTCTTTAGAAAAGATTAATTTGCAAACTCAAGTGAATGGTCTTCAAAAACAACCCATCTTATGCAACCATCTAGATTATGATTCTATTGTCAAAGAAAGAAATTCGTTGTCATCTAACCTAGATCAAGCAAAACTAGATATCAAGAAGAGAATGGATGAGATTGCCAAGTTACAAAAAAAAGTTAGTAGTTTAAATAATAATGGCATTCTTGATCAAATCTTAGATAATCCCTACCATCAAATTGGGAGAAGAGGACTAGGTTACAAGCCTAAGGGGAAATCCTATCAACAACCTAGTTGGAGAAAGACACAAGCTCATCAATCCATATATGTACCTAAAGGAACATCTTCACCCAAGAACAACTCAGAACACAACCATAGAAAAAGATATGAGGTTGACTCGATATGTTGTCATTATTGTTTGCGCCTTGGTCACTATTCCTTTTCATGTCCTTACAAGAGAAAGGATGTCGAGTTAGTTTGGGTTCCAAAACCTCCAAACTAAATGAACGGAATCAAGTTGAGATATGACCAAGGACCTTAGTTGCATATTTCTATGTCTATCTCAACTCAACAGAATGGGATAACAAAATTCAATTCAAATTCCTAAACATCTAGCTTGCTTAATCGTGTTTTACTTGGAAACAGTAAACATTTCAGAAATCTTGTCGGTCGAGAAACTGTCGACCGAGAGGACCTTCGGTCGAGAAGTTGTCGACCGAGCAGGTCACTGATTTCCAGTCTGATATAAAATTGCTGAATTCCTTTTAAATTGATCAAAATTGCTATCTACTTAATGATTAATGACTGTATATAATTCGGAAATCATCTCTGAAAACTTATATGAGATTAATTTGGTTTATTCTCTAAATGATTTAAGTTAAAACTGAAATTATGCTTAGTTTAATAAAAGGAAATTTCTGTTTTATCATTATTCACATGATTTTTTTTTCTAAAGTATTTTCTGGTCTATCCATATAGAAATCATGTGATTACAATCACGGAATTATCATTATATGCTTTATTGCTTTATCATTACATCGTTCAGCGCATAAAGATAATGATGTGTTAGCATGAATAGATAATGATAATTTTATGCATGGATCCTTGATGCTACATAGGCAAGCAAAATGATTCAACAATGATATATCTCTTAAGAATGCTTGCAACATATAAGGTAAAAATTTCTCAATTGGCATTTTTAACTGCGCTTTCATTTTTAAGAAGATGTTGTCATATTGAGTATCACTTAACATGCTTCAAAATTGATACTTCACATATGAGTGCTTAAATTGAAAATTTGCAATTTTTGCCTCTTGGTTGAAATAAAATTCGATCAAGGGGCGCTATGGTCGTAGTCAAAGTCGACCTAAAATAAGTTTGACACAATACTTATTTGAATATTATTTTCTATTATGATTAAAAGAACCATAAATTTATGATCACAAATTGTCCAAATATTGGTAATAATATTCACAATATTACTCCCTTAGAAAATATATATGCTCTACAAATTTAGTCTATCATTTGCATTAAAAATTAGCTTCAAAAATTTGTACCCAGTAAGTCTGTCGGTCGATGAATTCTTCGACTGAAAACATCTCGGTCAGCCTACCTCTCTCGACCGACAGAGCCCAGACAGAATTAACACCGGACACACTTCCGGTCGACAATTGTTCGACCGAGACAGTGTCGGTCGACAAGTGTTCGACCGAGTATCAACCGCTGGGATATGACCGTTAAAATCCGACCGTTACCGTTGGGCGGCCGACCGTTACAAGTCGACCGTTGGACAGCCGAGTGGCACGTCTGGAATATGACCGTTGCGGACGCTCGGTCGACAAATTGTCGACCGACCCGGTCACTAGATTGCTATAAAAAGGACCAAAAACGGGTCATTTCCTCACACTCTCATATTCTTGTTTCCATAGCTTCTCTTTAGTGCATTCTTGTGCAAATCTTTAGTATCTTCATCCCCAAGCCTTCCTTGCTTCTTCTCCACTTTCAAGCAAAGCAATGGCATCCTCATCTTCTCGTGGAAAGAAGAAGGTTGCTGGCAGGAAAGGAAGGGAAGCTACTCCACCATTGACGATCATCAACGACATTCCCTTCGTCGACGGAGATGATGGTGATCGCTATCTAAGGCTCTCCTCCAAAGCTCCTCTCCCACGAAGACCAATTAAAGTTCTGGACTTCCTCAACATCGTCGACTTGGAGGATCTTTTTGAGGTGCAAAAGTTGAAAGAATTCCTCAACCCTTCTTTCCCTTCCTACTCCTCCAAGGTAGTGAATGAATTCTATGCTAACCTCATCTCCCATTCTGAAAATGAAACCATCTTCTTCTATTCTATGGTCAATGGGCATAGCTTTTGATTTACTGAAGAGGATATTCTTGACATGCTAAATATTGACCTAGATGAATATCAAGACACCCTTGACCTTACCACTGGAAACCCACTTAATACTTTTTCCCAAGGTGACCATACCGTCAGTCTTAGTGACATCAAAAGAACAATTTTTCAATCCAATACAACCTGTCACGAAGATAGGGGCACATACTACGCTATCAATCTCAAACCTGCAGCTAGGATTGTAAACCTTATTGTTTCAACAAACATACACCTTAGAGCAAATAAGTCTGAAGTTCCTATTTTTCACATGTGTCTAATCTATGCCATTATCCAACGTATTCCCACAAATTTTATCCGCATCATTCTTAAAAACATGCTTGAGTTTTCTGGCAATCCCCCATATGCTGATCTTGTATGCCAAATTACTCAACATTTTCTTAAGACACAAATTGAGGATATGGGATACACATGGGAAAGAAGACCACAAAAAATAAGCAAAACACAGTAGAGAAAATGGGAATTGATTTTGGTCACAAGAGGGCTAGGACGGAAGGTGAGACATCTACTCAAGATATACCACCACCACCTCCTCCTACCAACCCATCCTATGATCCCATCCAAAACACCTTAACCTATGTTGCTGGGTCACAATATCATCTAAGTAAACAACTAGATTATAACCATCATGCCATGACTTATCTAAACCAAAGAATGCAAACCCTTTCTCCAAACCAACCAGACGAATATCCTTACTCTTTAAATCCTGGCATGCTCAATCCATATAACCCTTCTTACAACTACTACCAAACTCCACCTCCACCATCTACAGATCTCACGCACACTCAGTTTTCATCAATGCAACTACAAGATATTGCTGCTCACTTCCGATTTGATCGTGTTCCTACCTTCTTGGAAGCATATGCATTAACCAAGACAGGTGCTCTGGAGTGGCAAACTTTGGTAAAATATTATGGAGCTGAGCCTTTTCTTGGGAAAGACCCTAATATTGATGTAATTCTTAAGTCTTTCCAGTGAGATTTGGAGTTGTATTAGTTGTAATGGAATCTTTGCATAATTGTAATAAAAGGGTTATCTCTACATGATTTGGCTATCTTTTCATGTTTGTAATGAAATTGGTTATCTTTATTTCCTATAATGGATATCTTTTTGGCATCATTTGAATATGGATTATAAGACTATTGTAGAGCATACAAAATAAGGGGAGTAATAAATAAAAATAAATCAAAAAGGATGCAATCTTTGCAAATACCTAAAATTTAAAGTTATGGCTAAATTGACATCTATTGCAAAGCATTTATACCTTGGGATATCTATCTAAGGGGGAGAATAGTATAAAATTAAGGGGGAGAAGTAATATCAAATATTCAACATGGATATCTTTTTGAAATGACAAAGGGGGAGAAAAGAATATAAAAATAAAATAAAGATCAAAACTAAAATAACTAAGTTTCATAATGAAAAAGGCCAAGCACTCACTTGCAAAACAAGAATGGCTACAAAAGGAAATCTTCAGGTATGAAACTCATTTGTTTTATAGTTCCTTCATTATATTTTGAAAATGTTTTTCATCTTCAAAAAGGGGGAAATTGTTGGCTAAATGGACATCTATAAATCCCTTTGTTTTGATTATGACAAACATTTCATTCTTATTGATCTAACGAGCTACTTGAGTGTTGCAGGATTAAGGTGGATGACAAAGCAACTAGGGAAATCCATATGCTTATATGTTTGTATTTTCATGAAATGTAATCGCCTTGTAAAAACTTGTACAAATATATAATGTAGAAGTATTTAGATTTCATGTAAATCAAGCGTTAGATTCTCCCTAGCTAAACACCACATTTAGATAGGTCATCCCCTTCAAATAGTATCACATATGCACACTCATACACACATTTAGTGATTTAGTTAAAAGATTGAAACAGGGTCAATATCGGTCGACTAACTCCTCGACTGAGACACTCTCGGTCGACAATCTTCTCGACCGAGAAAGACCCAGAGTAGCCGTTAGACACAACTGACAAGGTAGTTGGCAGTTGGAGATAAACGTTGCAAAACACATGATCTAGAGAGCCTGTCGGTCGACAAAACTTCGACCGAGTAGGTGTCTCGGTCGACCATTCCTCGACTGAGATGAACTCTGACAGCAACTGCAGAATAAATTAATTAGCCGTTGCTAAAGCAACAAACTTGTACCTAACGGCTAGTTAAGCACTTAGAAACCCCTAGAAGTTGTCTAGAACGTCCTTAAGCATCCATAGGCCATTCCTATAAATAGGACAAGCCATAGGACACTCAAATACAACTTTTACACACTTGAGTACTCTTTGAGCAAGCAATTACATTTGCAATCTGTTTGTGAGCAATTTGAGTATTGTGACAATTGGCTACTTCCTTCCTTAGCTCAAATTCGTGTCCTATAGGCTAGCATCTCCTATCTGCTGCAATTAAAATTTCATACACTTTGGTTAGGAGATCTATACGCTTGATCTAGGCAAATCAAGCCTTGGGCTACAAAGGATAAGTTGTAATTTCTTTTTCTTTCTTGTTCTCTATTATTGTTTGTACTCTCCTTGCTACTCCTAGGTTGGAGGCTGCGGATTGGAGAGTGTGGAGATCTTCTTGGTGAAGAAGGAGACCTTGAGCTACTTCAAGAAGGCTGGTGCAACGGGAGGTTACTTCTAGAGAGGAAGGCTACTTCAAGGGGGAGCTTGGAGTTACTTCAAGAAGGCTACCTCAAGTTGGTGCATCTACTTCAAGTGAAGGCTGTTCAAGGGGTGTAAAGAAAGTATTGTATTTTGTATAAATCCTTGTGAAGGTAATAAAATAAATACTTTCAAAATCCCGGTTGGGTAAGCAACCGGGTAGTGGACTGACAACTTTAGTATTTTCTAAAGTTGGAACCACTCTAAACACCTGTCTCCTTCTTCCAATTTCAATTGTGGTTGTTTGAGTTCAATAATTGTTAAAATTGTTTTAAAACTCTATTCACCCCCCTCTAGTGTTTTTCAATTGGTATCAGAGCAGGCTTCAAGGAACCCTAACCAGGTCTTGAAGAATGGAGGGTAATGGTGATTACAATCGCAACAAAAGGTGCAGCTTGGACAAATCTACAACATGTTGCAATTGGTGCTTAGGAACAAGCCACACAACAACTAGCTTCCCATGGAGATCAAAGAAGGAAGATGAACACAAGGATTGTCTTATTGCTATAGCTAGTGAAGAAGAAGAAGAGGTAAGTCTTTTTGATTTATCTAAAGAAGAACTAGTTGCTAGTCTTGAAGAGACACATAATAAATATGTTGAGTGCAAGAAGAAACTAAAGAAATATAATAAAGCAAATGATGAATTACATGCTAAGATTCTTGCTATTACATCTGAAAATGAAGATCTTAAAAAGATCATTGAAGATCATGATATTAAGATAAAATCTATAGAGGCAAATTGCAATCTACTTTCTTTAGAAAAGATTAATTTGCAAACTCAAGTGAATGGTCTTCAAAAACAACCCATCTTATGCAACCATCTAGATTATGATTCTATTGTCAAAGAAAGAAATTCGTTGTCATCTAACCTAGATCAAGCAAAACTAGATATCAAGAAGAGAATGGATGAGATTGCCAAGTTACAAAAAAAAGTTAGTAGTTTAAATAATAATGGCATTCTTGATCAAATCTTAGATAATCCCTACCATCAAATTGGGAGAAGAGGACTAGGTTACAAGCCTAAGGGGAAATCCTATCAACAACCTAGTTGGAGAAAGACACAAGCTCATCAATCCATATATGTACCTAAAGGAACATCTTCACCCAAGAACAACTCAGAACACAACCATAGAAAAAGATATGAGGTTGACTCGATATGTTGTCATTATTGTTTGCGCCTTGGTCACTATTCCTTTTCATGTCCTTACAAGAGAAAGGATGTCGAGTTAGTTTGGGTTCCAAAACCTCCAAACTAAATGAACGGAATCAAGTTGAGATATGACCAAGGACCTTAGTTGCATATTTCTATGTCTATCTCAACTCAACAGAATGGGATAACAAAATTCAATTCAAATTCCTAAACATCTAGCTTGCTTAATCGTGTTTTACTTGGAAACAGTAAACATTTCAGAAATCTTGTCGGTCGAGAAACTGTCGACCGAGAGGACCTTCGGTCGAGAAGTTGTCGACCGAGCAGGTCACTGATTTCCAGTCTGATATAAAATTGCTGAATTCCTTTTAAATTGATCAAAATTGCTATCTACTTAATGATTAATGACTGTATATAATTCGGAAATCATCTCTGAAAACTTATATGAGATTAATTTGGTTTATTCTCTAAATGATTTAAGTTAAAACTGAAATTATGCTTAGTTTAATAAAAGGAAATTTCTGTTTTATCATTATTCACATGATTTTTTTTTCTAAAGTATTTTCTGGTCTATCCATATAGAAATCATGTGATTACAATCACGGAATTATCATTATATGCTTTATTGCTTTATCATTACATCGTTCAGCGCATAAAGATAATGATGTGTTAGCATGAATAGATAATGATAATTTTATGCATGGATCCTTGATGCTACATAGGCAAGCAAAATGATTCAACAATGATATATCTCTTAAGAATGCTTGCAACATATAAGGTAAAAATTTCTCAATTGGCATTTTTAACTGCGCTTTCATTTTTAAGAAGATGTTGTCATATTGAGTATCACTTAACATGCTTCAAAATTGATACTTCACATATGAGTGCTTAAATTGAAAATTTGCAATTTTTGCCTCTTGGTTGAAATAAAATTCGATCAAGGGGCGCTATGGTCGTAGTCAAAGTCGACCTAAAATAAGTTTGACACAATACTTATTTGAATATTATTTTCTATTATGATTAAAAGAACCATAAATTTATGATCACAAATTGTCCAAATATTGGTAATAATATTCACAATATTACTCCCTTAGAAAATATATATGCTCTACAAATTTAGTCTATCATTTGCATTAAAAATTAGCTTCAAAAATTTGTACCCAGTAAGTCTGTCGGTCGATGAATTCTTCGACTGAAAACATCTCGGTCAGCCTACCTCTCTCGACCGACAGAGCCCAGACAGAATTAACACCGGACACACTTCCGGTCGACAATTGTTCGACCGAGACAGTGTCGGTCGACAAGTGTTCGACCGAGTATCAACCGCTGGGATATGACCGTTAAAATCCGACCGTTACCGTTGGGCGGCCGACCGTTACAAGTCGACCGTTGGACAGCCGAGTGGCACGTCTGGAATATGACCGTTGCGGACGCTCGGTCGACAAATTGTCGACCGACCCGGTCACTAGATTGCTATAAAAAGGACCAAAAACGGGTCATTTCCTCACACTCTCATATTCTTGTTTCCATAGCTTCTCTTTAGTGCATTCTTGTGCAAATCTTTAGTATCTTCATCCCCAAGCCTTCCTTGCTTCTTCTCCACTTTCAAGCAAAGCAATGGCATCCTCATCTTCTCGTGGAAAGAAGAAGGTTGCTGGCAGGAAAGGAAGGGAAGCTACTCCACCATTGACGATCATCAACGACATTCCCTTCGTCGACGGAGATGATGGTGATCGCTATCTAAGGCTCTCCTCCAAAGCTCCTCTCCCACGAAGACCAATTAAAGTTCTGGACTTCCTCAACATCGTCGACTTGGAGGATCTTTTTGAGGTGCAAAAGTTGAAAGAATTCCTCAACCCTTCTTTCCCTTCCTACTCCTCCAAGGTAGTGAATGAATTCTATGCTAACCTCATCTCCCATTCTGAAAATGAAACCATCTTCTTCTATTCTATGGTCAATGGGCATAGCTTTTGATTTACTGAAGAGGATATTCTTGACATGCTAAATATTGACCTAGATGAATATCAAGACACCCTTGACCTTACCACTGGAAACCCACTTAATACTTTTTCCCAAGGTGACCATACCGTCAGTCTTAGTGACATCAAAAGAACAATTTTTCAATCCAATACAACCTGTCACGAAGATAGGGGCACATACTACGCTATCAATCTCAAACCTGCAGCTAGGATTGTAAACCTTATTGTTTCAACAAACATACACCTTAGAGCAAATAAGTCTGAAGTTCCTATTTTTCACATGTGTCTAATCTATGCCATTATCCAACGTATTCCCACAAATTTTATCCGCATCATTCTTAAAAACATGCTTGAGTTTTCTGGCAATCCCCCATATGCTGATCTTGTATGCCAAATTACTCAACATTTTCTTAAGACACAAATTGAGGATATGGGATACACATGGGAAAGAAGACCACAAAAAATAAGCAAAACACAGTAGAGAAAATGGGAATTGATTTTGGTCACAAGAGGGCTAGGACGGAAGGTGAGACATCTACTCAAGATATACCACCACCACCTCCTCCTACCAACCCATCCTATGATCCCATCCAAAACACCTTAACCTATGTTGCTGGGTCACAATATCATCTAAGTAAACAACTAGATTATAACCATCATGCCATGACTTATCTAAACCAAAGAATGCAAACCCTTTCTCCAAACCAACCAGACGAATATCCTTACTCTTTAAATCCTGGCATGCTCAATCCATATAACCCTTCTTACAACTACTACCAAACTCCACCTCCACCATCTACAGATCTCACGCACACTCAGTTTTCATCAATGCAACTACAAGATATTGCTGCTCACTTCCGATTTGATCGTGTTCCTACCTTCTTGGAAGCATATGCATTAACCAAGACAGGTGCTCTGGAGTGGCAAACTTTGGTAAAATATTATGGAGCTGAGCCTTTTCTTGGGAAAGACCCTAATATTGATGTAATTCTTAAGTCTTTCCAGTGAGATTTGGAGTTGTATTAGTTGTAATGGAATCTTTGCATAATTGTAATAAAAGGGTTATCTCTACATGATTTGGCTATCTTTTCATGTTTGTAATGAAATTGGTTATCTTTATTTCCTATAATGGATATCTTTTTGGCATCATTTGAATATGGATTATAAGACTATTGTAGAGCATACAAAATAAGGGGAGTAATAAATAAAAATAAATCAAAAAGGATGCAATCTTTGCAAATACCTAAAATTTAAAGTTATGGCTAAATTGACATCTATTGCAAAGCATTTATACCTTGGGATATCTATCTAAGGGGGAGAATAGTATAAAATTAAGGGGGAGAAGTAATATCAAATATTCAACATGGATATCTTTTTGAAATGACAAAGGGGGAGAAAAGAATATAAAAATAAAATAAAGATCAAAACTAAAATAACTAAGTTTCATAATGAAAAAGGCCAAGCACTCACTTGCAAAACAAGAATGGCTACAAAAGGAAATCTTCAGGTATGAAACTCATTTGTTTTATAGTTCCTTCATTATATTTTGAAAATGTTTTTCATCTTCAAAAAGGGGGAAATTGTTGGCTAAATGGACATCTATAAATCCCTTTGTTTTGATTATGACAAACATTTCATTCTTATTGATCTAACGAGCTACTTGAGTGTTGCAGGATTAAGGTGGATGACAAAGCAACTAGGGAAATCCATATGCTTATATGTTTGTATTTTCATGAAATGTAATCGCCTTGTAAAAACTTGTACAAATATATAATGTACAAGTACTTAGATTTCATATAAATCAAGCGTTAGATTCTCCCTAGCTAAACACCACATTTAGATAGGTCATCCCCTTCAAATAGTATCACATATGCACACTCATACACACATTTAGTGATTTAGTTAAAAGATTGAAACCGAGTCAATCTCGGTCGACTAACTCCTCGACCGAGACACTCTCGGTCGGCAATCTTCTCGACCGAGAAAGACCCAGAGTAGCCGTTAGACACAACTGACAAGGTAGTTGGCAGTTGGAGATAAACGTTGCAAAACACATGATCCAGAGAGCTTGTCGGTCGACAAAACTTCGACCGAGTAGGTGTCTCGGTCGACCATTCCTCGACCGAGATGAACTCTGACAGCAACTGCAGAATAAATTAATTAGTCATTGCTAAAGTAACAAACTTGTACCTAACGGCTAGTTAAGCACTTAGAAACCCCTAGAAGTTGTCTAGAACGTCCTTAAGCATCCATAGGCCATTCTTATAAATAAGACAAGCCATAGGACACTCAAATACAACTTTTACACACTTGAGCACTCTTTGAGCAAGCAATTACATTTGCAATCTGTTTGTGAGCAATTTGAGTATTGTGACAATTGGCTACTTCCTTCCTTAGCTCAAATTCATGTCCTATAGGCTAGCATCTCCTATCCACTGCAATTACAATTTCATACACTTTGGTTAGGAGATCTATACGCTTGATCTAGGTAAATCAAGCCTTGGGCTACAAAGGATAAGTTGTAATTTCTTTTTCTTTCTTGTTCTCTATTATTGTTTGTACTCTCCTTGCTACTCCTAGGTTGGAGGCTGCGGATTGGAGAGTGTGGAGATCTTCTTGGTGAAGAAGGAGACCTTGAGCTACTTCAAGAAGGCTGGTGCAACGGGAGGTTACTTCTAGAGAGGAAGGCTACTTCAAGGGGGAGCTTGGAGTTACTTCAAGAAGGCTACCTCAAGTTGGTGCATCTACTTCAAGTGAAGGCTGTTCAAGGGGTGTAAAGAAAGTATTGTATTTTGTATAAATCCTTGTGAAGGTAATAAAATAAATACTTTCAAAATCCCGGTTGGGTAAGCAACCGGGTAGTGGACTGACAACTTTAGTATTTGCTAAAGTTAGAACCACTCTAAACACCTGTCTCCTTCTTCCAATTTCAATTGTGGTTGTTTGAGTTCAATAATTGTTAAAATTGTTTTAAAACTCTATTCACCCCCCCCCTCTAGTGTTTTTCAATAAGATCGACCAAGACGAGACTTTTTAGACCGTAATAAGATTTTTGATATTCCATAACTCGTTTAATAATAAGACTTAGATAATTTTAATTACTTCTAACAATTATTTAACGTTAATATCAAACATTTACGCTATTAATGTTTTAAAATATACTTTATTTGTACTTTCACATAATATAAGTTCATATCTAAATATATTTTATATATTAAATAAAACACCGTCCGATTCATGGTCTGATCGATTTGGAACCGAACCGCAGACTTAATTTTCAAAATTTTCGAATTGCGGACTGGTTCAAACTCAAAATGATTTAGAGGTTGGTCAAACCGAATTGACTGGTTCGGTACAATATTACGGTCCTGACCGATATTTGCCCACATTTTCATCATTGCGTGAGTTGCAGTTCAGATTTGCTGCTGTGCTGAGCATAACCCATCTTGGAATTTTGACTTTGCCATGGCTGGGTTTTTCTAGATGTCATTCATTGTGGACAGTTAAAGGGCTCAAACCTTTACGGTTTCGGTTTTGCTAGAACTGGACCGAGTGGAGGAGATCGTATTCAGTAAAGCCGAACATAGAGTTCTGTTTTGCTGTATTTATTTAATCCAAGTAATCAACTCAACCGGGATAGAAAATTCTGTATTCTTTAAAATCCAGCTGAATCCAATGAAACAACCGTGCCTTAAATAAGTCTCCACCTCGCTGGAGACGTGACGTGACCGGAGATAATTGGTGAGTGCCTATCGTGGTATCGTGGTCGGCTTTATTCGCAAACACAACCATCTGGCGAGAGCAAACGTATCCATCGGGCGGGTAAATTACACCAAGCATACAGTGACTTGGCTCCTTCATCTGGGAGTTTTGGTGCCAAGTCTATTAGCAAAGGAACCTGTCATACAGAATGGTAAGAATTACTTGAAAATATGTCTCGCTGGATACGTTTTTGTTGAAGTTGACAGTGACGTAATTTTACTATGCGCTAAAACGCAAGTGAACGCGTCGAGTAGTACAGGCCTTTGTGAGGCCCGAGTCGAACACAGGGATACTCAGAATTGTTTGTGACTCCTACTAACTAGTCGCGATCAGCTAAGCCGATTAACAAGTTGAGAGTTGTTGTTAAAACTAAAAGAAAAATAAAAACAAAACAAAAGAAGCAATCGATTAAATGTTGGTTTAATCAATTCAAAATGTATCTTTAGGATTGCGGTTTCACCACGGATTTTCATTGTATTAAATTTTATATAATGCCTCAATTTTATCTCTCTTTCCTGGTAGTGGCCTGAAAACAGAATTGCCCACTGTCGTGGTGCAATTCACTACCTAGGTCTAGGTCGGTTCCACCGTCGTAGTAACCTATACCCTAAACTCGGTGCATTATGAACGATCTCTCAGTATCCACCATTAATTTTACACCACCTTGGTCAAGGGATTTATCGATTAATGTAGATTTCGTCTCTTTTGAGCCGTTAATTCTTCTTTCAAAGTGATTAAGGGCATTAGGTTATTATTATGGTGATCAAGCATAACAATATATGGAGAAAACAAAACTATACCACGGATTTAAGAGATAAAATATGAATTACTATTATAAAATTGTCATACAATGAATCCCCGGGCTACTCCCGGTCCTAAAGACAAAGGGGATTAGCCCCGCATGGTCATCTCAATGAAAGATAGAGGAGTAGAGAAGAAAAATATGGGAAACATGGAGCAAACTCGTGTAACCCCTGATACAAAGGTGTTCCTGGAGATCCTCCTCGAAAAACGTGCGTTTTGCAGTCTTTCGGCAGCAAAATCGCCCGTCGGAGGTGCCCGGATCGCTCGGTTGACAACCTTCGTCTCTCGTCTCCTATCTCTCTCTCTCTCCTTCTTGGATGTTGTGCAACACAATGTCCTCCCCCCCTCGGGCCGTCCGTGCTCTTCTTAGGTCATAGGACCACTTTACGGCTCCGAAAAAGCTCAACCGTCGGATTAAAACGCTCCGTTTTAGTGCTGAAAATCGCCAGATCCCGACACTGTCGATAGTATCGACCCCAAGGTCGATGGTATCGACCATGGGACAGGTTATTCCTTCCAAGATCGCGTTTTGGGGTTGCTTTTTGATGAAATGCAGGTCGATAGTATCGACTCCGGACAATGCAAAAGTGCCTGAAAAAGTGCCGAAACATGTGTATAAGTCCGGAGATTATATAAAATCATATAAATATGATAAAAGAAGTATAATTTGATGCAAAAAGAGTTTAAGGGCCAACTATAGTGAATTATGCAAATATAATCAAGAAAATGACAAATACATGCATAAAACAGATATAAAATAAGCCTATAAAAGTGACTCAAAACCCATGCATCAAACTCCCCTAAGCTTAAACCTTGCTCGTCCTCGAGCAACAATACTTTGGATTTGGTTGAGATAAGTCAGCAACAGGACATAAATACATGAAATGAATCTACATCATCCCCACTTTCTTTCCACAAACCATCCCTCATTGACCACTGAACACTAACTGCCATCCAGGCGACCAAAGACCTATGTAAAAGATGTACGTCCCCCAATCAATGAAACACTATCAATTAAAGCAGTTAATATGATAAAATCATTTGGTCCATACTTGATGCATCTTGTGATCTCCTATCTATGTTGCTCATTTCCTAACTACCATCTAAATGGAAGCAGATCTCCTGATATTAATGAATGAGGAGAATCTCATGGGTGGCCTACCGATTGGAGCAACGGGTGAATGGGATAGGTGGTTGTGGAAGAGATGGAAGCACATAATAGTCAATCATACAATACAAAAATTAATGACCTATCATGATGTAAAATGCAAGTGAAAATGTCCTAATGTTACATTTTTGGTGGAATGATGCATGCACTATCATTCCGTCTCAAGGTGAGATGGAATATCTAAGAAAACTACACCATGTGCTTATTCTTCTTAGTATGTAAGTGAGAACATGTTCCTTTCTCCCTCTCATTCCTACTTCTCAATTCTTTTTTTTTTCTTTTTTTTTCTTCTCTTTTTTTTCAAATTTTCTTCAATTTTTTTTCAAGCCCTTATTTTCATAGATGACAATGAATTATTTGTCGGGCTCACTTCTTGTTACATACTTGTACATCTGAAGCATTCTATTTGGAGGGTATGGAACAAGTTCATCACCTTTAATGTTTTCAGAGTAACATAAGATACATGGTGTACAATATGCTCAAAAGATGTAAATGCAACTACATAATGACAGTTATGCAACTACTATGACATGCACCTAAGGATAATGTGCATGTATAACTACTCTATCTTTTTTTTAATTTTCATTCTCATGCAAAAAATGTGAAAATAGTTGTAATGCAAGACCTATCTACATGGTATGCAATCAAAGAGTGAAAGATAGTAATGTGCTCCCATTTCTTATGGTGGAGTGTGAATGAAATTGCGGTGGATCAGATCACAAGATTAATTGACAGAACCTTCCGAAAATATCATATGTCCCTCTCTAAAGACCTGTGTACATGGTAACTGAAGGATTTCTCTCTTAAACTTTAGTCTAAGGTCACATTAGCGTTTGGTCGGTTTGGGCTCAAACATCCTTGTCAATCACTTTTCCTTAGACAATAAAGATGGTCATTCATGTCCCCGTGTCCTGAAGCTGACTCACCCAAGCACTTCCTCAGTTATGCCACTCAATTACTCACAAGAATAAGCTCAAAAAGTTTTCAATATGCTCATATTTTCATGTGCCCACAACCCAAGAGTAAAACTTCCAATTGAAACCATGCATTTATTGCTCCACAGATTACACTAGATAGATGTGGATCCTACAAAAGCGGTAAACCTAGAAATAAAAACAACTAATATCTCAAAAGTAAAATCAACATGAATAAGTAAGTAAAAACTAAGATAGAGGGTTGTTCCAACACCCCCCCCAAAGCTTGAATATGACTATGGCCTCAAAGTCAACATTCTCACTTAAGAGGTGCAACAACGGTACCGTTCGCTTTGAAGTGTGGCGAAGAAGGATGGTTAGATGCTCAAGTAGACCAAGTAATGCTTGCTATCTCCCTCCTTTTTGTGGCCCATTTTTGTGTCTTAGTGGTTCTAAGACGTGACTTGCTTCATCCATCTTTCCTCTGCAAAAAACGGTTCGAAAAAATCTCGTTTCGATACCTTTTACGACCTGTTTTATGTAGTTGTCCTGCAGGTGTCGATACCATCGACCAAGGTCGATGGTATCGACCCAGACTCAGCGATTTTGTTGAATCGACGCATCTAAAAGCCTGGGAACTCAAAAGTGTCGATACTATCGACCCTAGGGTCGATGGTATCGACTTTACTGGCACCAATTTTTCTGTAAATCTTCAGGAATCTCGATACTATCGACCCTAGGGTCGATGGTATCGACTTTTCTTCAGTGTTTACTTCTCCAAACTCGATACTATCGACATGGGTGTCGATAGTATCGACCTTAACATTCTGCACACTTCAAAACACGAGTTAGGGTACCATTTTTACAAAAATTATCAAAACCTAAGCAAAAACTAAGTACATAAACACAAAAGAACATAACCAAACATAAAATTGAACCTAAAGTTGGGTTGCCTCCCAACAAGTGCCCTTGTTTAATGTCCTAGGCTTGAAATAAAGATACCTTTAACCTGGGTTGTCAAGAGATGTCTCCAATGAGTCATGTGGCAATTTGAATTGAACTCGATCATGTCCAATCCCCAAGGTCAATGTACCTCTCCCAATGGCAATGATGACATCAGCCGTAGCTTGGAACGGCCTTCCCAATAGCATCTCGTAAATTTGGAGCTGTGGCATGTCTATGACAACAAAATCTACCGGGAAGATGAACCTGTCTACCTTGACGAGTACATCCTCACACACTCCATATGGCCTTACAACGGACCCATCCGCCAACTCAATCGTTGCCGCCAATTTCTTTATCTCCTTCAACCCAAGCATTTGAAATGTGGACAGAGGCATAAGATTTATGCTGGCACCCGAATCACACTGTGCTTGTGGAAAATGTTGGTCACCTATTGAACATGGGATATAAAAACTCCCCGGGTCTTTCTTCTTCTCTGGTAAGCTCCCAAGAATGATTGAGCTCACCATTTCATTCATCCTGCATACATCAGTATCTTTGATCCGCCTCTTTTTGTTGATTATATCTTTAATGAACCTCCCATAGGCGGGAACCTTCTCAATCATTTCCACCAGCGGAATGTTGATATGCAGCTTGCGGAATATTTCCAAGAATTTCCTATAGTGCCGGTGCTCCTTCTTCGGCTTCGGATTGTCCCGAATTGACACATCTACCGCATTGACATGCTTGTGAGGAGGCACATATGATCTTTTCGGGGCCAACTCCCCTAAGCTTGCTTCAATTACTCCCTCTGGCGTGGGCTTTATCAGAACATCATCAACATTAATCATGTGTTGTGACTCCTCCCCTGCAATAGATGCATCAGCACCTTGACGGACAGTCTTACTTTGCTCTTCTCGCCTAAGCGTAGGCGCAACTATCATGTGCTCGTGGCGGGATTTTCTGAAGAGAGTGTTTCTGCCCGGCAGTCCATAATAAGTACGAGGATACGATATCGCCGGTGTTGCTTCCGTATCAAACTTCATTTTGCTTTGGTCTTCTGCTTCTGACACCTGAGATTCCTCCTCATTGCTTACCACAGACATGTACTTCACTTGATGGTGTGCTTGGGCCACATTTGCACTCTCGGCCGGTTTCTGCTGGTTGGCGTGCTTGATGGCCGCCACTTAACTTGAAATCTGAGCCACGGTGGTTTCTAATACCCGCATCTGTGCTCCATGGCTTTGTAGCGTTTGCCCAAATTTGGTTAGAATATCACCTTGAGATTGCAATTGTTTACCAAACATAGCCATCATCTCCTGATTCTGCTGCACCATTTGACTCAGTAATTCAGTGTTCTTATCTTCAGCTCTAGGCTGTGGATTCGCCTCTGGATCCTGCAGAAAATTGTTAGGATCCTTCCACGAGAACTTTTTGTCCTTCCTCCACGCATAGTCATTGTTTCTGTAGCCCTGTTGTTGCATGTACTTTCCTTGGGCTTCCTCATCCTCAGATGAATCTTCCTTAGCTAGCAGCTTCTTGGCTAGCAAATCTAACTTGTTGTTCAGCTCCTTAATTACTTTGGATTCACCTACAACTCTGACCTGCTCCACAACGCCTCTTTCACCCCATGACTGTTTCCTAGCCATGTTCTTTAATATCTCCCAACATCTGGTGTCCGTATTATTCAGAAAGAATCCTGACCCAGCTGAATCAAGGTTGCTCCTATCGTGCTCAGAGAGAGCAAAATAGAAGATCTTTACATGTGTCTCCTTATCCAGCCCATGATGCAGGAACCTCCTCAGCATGACCTGAAACCTCTCCCAGGTCTCAGAATATGTCTCACCGGCCTGTTGGGTAAAGTTGTGAATCTTCCAGATCATGTCGTTAGTCTTCTCAGGAGGGAAGAACCTCTCAAAGAAAACCTCCACCATATGGCTCCAGGACTCCACAAACTCATCATCCAAATTATGTAACCATTCTCGCGTGGCTCCCGCCAATGAACTCGGGAAAAGCTTGAGATACAGTGCCTCCTGTGGAAACCTATCGATTTTTACCATGTCACAGTTCTCAACAAACTGGCTGATGTGCGCGACGAGGTCCTCATTCTTGAGCCCATGGAAAGCATTTGATTTCACCAGATTTATCAACGCCGGATCAATCTTATAAGTAGGTATGTTGATTGCATGCTTCTGTATAGGCCCTTTTGAAGCTGATGAGGAAGAAGCCTTGATTTTGTCCCATATAGTCTGTGGCTCGGCCATCTCTTCCAATTCAAGTTCGGAATCTACCTCTTCTGGTTGCTCTTGCTCGTGATAATCCTCGTCCTCAGGTCCCGGCAACGGAACCTCGGGTGTGTGACCTGCGTAGTCAGTACAACGTGTCTGCACCATGCACAGTACCTGAAATGAGAAAGTTCGAGTTCAATACAGTGCTATGACGAGTATAAAAATTATCTAACAATTTAAAAATATTTGAAGTTGTTTCAATCTAAATAAAAAAAATAAAGTGGCCCAGAATGGCCGCTCGTAGCACTCAAAGTGCCAACAATTCGCCGTATCCCCGGCAACGGCGCCAAAAACTTGACGCAATTTTACTATGTGCTAAAACGCAAGTGAACGTGTCGAGTAGTACAGGCCTTTGTGAGGCCCGAGTCAAACACAGGGATACTCAGAATTGTTTGTGACTCCTACTAACTAGTCGCGATCAGCTAAGCCGATTAACAAGTTGAGAGTTGTTGTTAAAACTAAAAGAAAAATAAAAACAAAACAAAAGAAGCAATCGATTAAATGTTTGTTTAATCAATTCAAAATGTATCTTTAGGATTGCGGTTTCACCGCGGATTTTCATTGTATTAAATTTTATATAATGCCTCAATTTTATCTCTCTTTCCTGGTAGTGGCCTGAAAATAGAATTGCCCACTGTCGTGGTGCAATTCACTACCTAGGTCTAGGTCGGTTCCACCGTCGTAGTAACATATACCCTAAACTCGGTGCATTATGAACGATCTCTCATTATCCACCATTAATTTTACACCACCTTGGTCAAGGGATTTATCGATTAATGTAGATTTCGTCTCTTTTCAGCCGTTAATTCTTCTTTCAAAGTGATTAAGGGCATTAGGTTATTATTATGGTGATCAAGCATAACAATATATAGAGAAAACGAAACTATACCACGGATTTAAGAGATAAAATATGAATTACTATTATAAAATTGTCATACAATGAATCCCCGGGCTACTCCCGGTCCTAAAGACAAAGGGGATTAGCCCCGCATGGTCATCTCAATGAAAGACAGAGGAGTAGAGAAGAAAAATATGGGAAACATGGAGCAAACTCGTGTAACCCATGATACAAAGATGTTCCTGGAGATCCTCCTCGAGAAACGTGCGTTTTGTAGTCTTTCGGCAGCAAAATCGCCCGTCGGAGGTGCCCGGATCGCTCGGTTGACGACCTTCGTCTCTCGTCTCCTATCTCTCTCTCTCCTTCTTGGATGTTGTGCAACACAATGTCCTCCCCCCCTCGGGCCGTCCGTGCTCTTCTTAGGTCATAGGACCACTTTACGGCTCCAAAAAAGCTCAACCGTCGGATTAAAACGCTCCGTTTTAATGCTGAAAATCGCCAGATCCCGACGTTGTCGATAGTATCGACCCCAAGGTCGATGGTATCGACCATGGGACAAGTTATTCCTTCCAAGATCGCGTTTTGGGGTTGCTTTTTGATGAAATGTCGATACTATCGACCTGGGGGTCGATAGTATCGACTCCGGACAATGCAAAAGTGCCTGAAAAAGTGCCGAAACATGTGTATAAGTCCGGGGATTATATAAAATCATATAAATATGATAAAAGAAGTATAATTTGATGCAAAAAGAGTTTAAGGGCCAACTATAGTGAATTATGCAAATATAATCAAGAAAATGACAAATACATGCATAAAATAGATATAAAATAAGCCTATAAAAGTGACTCAAAACCCATGCATCAGACAGCATCTTCTTAAGGAGAAAAAAACGAAGAAACTCTTCATTCAGGCACCTCAAATCGATGCAATCTTCATAACACCTTCGATTGTGTTTGGTACGTGGCTGATGGGATCGGGCTTCGCTGAGTGTAATGGAAGGTGAAAGTGAAAAATCCACGGCCAAATAAAAGAAATTATTAGTTTTTTTTAGATAAATTTTCCTGATATTGATATTGGCTCATACAAATCGCAATAAGCCATAGGTTACGTTCAGTTGGTACAAAAATATAGTAAAAAGAAATACTCGCCAGCGGTATATCCCTATTGTCTAGGTGGAAGAGTTGATAATTTACATATCGTCAAAATCGGCGGGATCCCCTATTACATAATATATATCCCGTGTCCTGTTTGATATAAAAGAGATGTGTGAGTGATCTTATTTTTCACCACCACCTTCAATCAGACGTTCTATATGGGCTCTCGTAATGCTAGGATTGACGACCTGGTTGTAGAGCTCCTTGTGAGCTCTGTCTCCGTTGTTGTATCATTCATGTAGGAAAACGTGATAGTCTATATTAGCTTGTTGGAGTACGTGTTGTATAGATCATTGTTCGGGAAATCGATCCGCACGGCCTTTAAACTCCCACTTATGTCTATTTGGTCACCCTACCGCACCGCATACTGCTAATCAATCCATTAAGCGGTCATGGGCCGCATATACTCCCTCTTGGCCGATTAAGTGGCCGATTAAACTTTACTTTTTGAAAAAGTCACAACTAATGTTCACACATTTCATACATACATGCATACATATACACACATTTCATTATATATTAAACTTTAATTATATAATCATTTATTTATATGTATACATTGTAATACATACAATAATTTCCTCACACATTTGTACATTTATATAAATACATTTGGATATTTTTATAAGTATGCATACATATATGCTATACCTGCATATACAAACACATATTTGGACATGTGTGTATACATTTTAATTTATTCAAATTTACAGACATTCATACATTGATATACATACATTCTAATATTTGTACATATATTACAAACACATTTTGTATATCGACATATATACATATATAAGCATATCAAACATGCACATTTGTATGTTTATATGTAATACATATTAGTGCCTAATGTATATATTTATACTTTTATTTATGATCTTGATATATTATTTTATATATAATTAGTTTGTTGAAAGAAAAAAATCCAAAACCGCATATACTCTCGTATATACTCCCGCATACCGCATATACTCTATGCAGTACCCACTCCGCCCGTACACCGCATACTGCTTTCCTGAACAATGGTATAGATAGAATGTGATTATAAAAAAAAATCTTATTATGAGATATCAATATGGACCATATGATTACAACAATCAAAGTATCATGTTCATTGTATCTATTTGTTCTGCTTCTAGTGTTTTGAAGCCTATGAAAGGTGTTGAGATTGGAGTCATCTAAGATGACGGTGGCTGAGGTGTAATGTGTCCAGATCTTTCTGGATAGGTTGTTTCCTCATTGTTGTTACATAATGGGCATCTGGATGGTCCCTGGAATCCTCTATCTCTCATCATCATGTCAGTTGATACTCTATCGTGACAGATTAGTCATATCAGGATGTGTATTTTGGGTGGGCATTGTATCTACTATATAATCTTGTAATGTCTAATTTGTCCCATGTATATAAAAAATTTATATGCATGTTTGGTGATATATCTAGTTCCCCAAATCCACGTAATGCCTCTGGATGTGTTGTGTTCAAGTTGTTGCAGGATATCCAAATATGTGGCCTGATCTTTCCATCCTCTAAGGAAATTTTTGAGGATGTTGTTTCTATGTGATCCTAGTTTGGTCAGTTCCTGGCTGTTGTTGTAGCTGTAAATGGAGTTAGGAATGGTCTTGGTGGGTAGTTGAAGGTTGATGACTTTACGTCCATTCCACCAAAGATCATGCAAAAATTTGCTATTGTTCCAATGATGTGGTGGTGCCCAGATGGTGTCAGAGATGATGTGGAGAGTGTTGTCTATGTGCTTTCAAAGTGGTGAAACTATCTTGGAGGCAGTGAAGGACTATGGTGGTTGTTGTTTGAGGTATTTATCTGTGAAGATGTTCATCCATAACTTGTCTTCTCTGTTGCAAATGGATGAATTGGTTTTGTGAATGAGAATTAAGCTATGGAGTTTGATATTGATGATGCCCCATCCACCATCTACTTTGGGGCTACAAATTGCCATGAAAACAGTGGATGGGAGGGGAATACATGATAGATGGTATATGATAATGGGTGTGAGGGCGACGTGAAGTGGAGATAGTCGACCCGTCAGAGAGAGGTAGTTGTTTTTCCATAATTAACTTGGTGGTTAAATTAGCGGATGATCAGGTTTCATGCAGAGTATGGTTTTAACATACCAAAACCTAGAACTAAATCCTAACTCCACGGTTAAGAGGTTAGAAACCTTAGTCTTTGGGACTTATCTAAACAAGGATAAGGGTATGCTCTTTAGTGACCCTATGTTAATGCATAAAATAAATCATCATAACATGCAGACATATAAACAAAGATGACATGATACTTTCATATTAATCATAAGATCAAGGAAGAGTTCACAAAATATATTACATGAGGTAATAATGTGCATAATGAGACAAGGTGTCCATAATTGAGAATCATGATAAATAATTCAATGAAAATATGAAATAAATAAATGTATATGATATAATGATAGAATAGATTCGTTCTAGATAATTCCTTAGCCTTATGGAGCAAGGAATTATGAATAATATTGATTTAAATATGTTAATATGATATTGAATTAATTAATATGGGAAATATTGGCAATATTGGATAATGGGCTAAAACTCATAAAAGGAAGACTAATTGGTTAAATATAAGTTGAGATTCTATTTCCTTAGGTTTGGTTTGGTTTGGAGGCCAAGTTTCATAATTTTGAGATATTAATAACTATATCTCTTTTATTTAGAAAAGAAAAGGTGAATTTTCCTCAATAATATGAAATAAAATATTTAATGACTCTAAAAGTGGAAAATAATCTTAGATGTGTAATCTATGAATTAAAAATAGCCTTTGGTGAATTTTCATGTAATTTGGACAATCTTTAATATAATGTCAAGTTAGGAGAGAGAAAGTGTGTAGAACCTTCAAAATATTATTTAAATGAACAAATAACTCCTACATGTAAAATTGATGGCAAATTTGTATCCAAGTCACTTTATTTGACGTGTGGGTAAAATTTCATCAAATTTGGATAATCCTAATGTCATTAATGCATCAAAAATGAGAAAATAGTATTTGAATTGTTTAAATAAAAAGTTCTCAAAAGGAAAATATAATTGCGTATTCAGATTCCTCATATCAAAAATAGGTTGGGTGTCAAATTTCATCCAATTTGAGATTTGTTTGTACCCTCAAATGAAGAGAGAGAAAACATTAAATAATTGAGTTTTATACTTTATTCAGATTCATACTCAGAGTGAAAAATATTGTCACATGCCATATTTGATTTCACACGCAATGAGGGTTGTCCTATGGAAGATCGGATGGCTCACGGTCATCTTCAATCTCATGCCTAAAAGGGAAACAGGCCGCCAGTGTGGTGTCTAGTAATTTCATGATTTCGCACTCTATACTTGATCTTTGCTCAAAATTATTTCTTTGCTAGTTTCCTATCTTGATTCCGTACAAATTGAGCCCTAGTTTGTGGCTTTTGTTGTGAATTGGAGAAATTCCCAATCTTGGTTCTAAACTTCTCGAAGCTCCCTAGCCATTAACCCCTAAACTACAACCCTACCTATAAATATCACCCCCAAAACTCTTGTACCCTCCTACCCGACTCTCCTCTTCACTTAATTTGATCGTTCCTCATGTGTGTGTTCATAGGGAGCCTTGGTTTGGGTTTAGCCTTGCGGTGGGTCGTTCCTCTTCTTCTCATCATCTCGGCCCAAATTATTTGCACCATCGGGTCCACGACACCTTCCTCTCTCTTCCTCCGTTCTTGTTTTCTCATATCGTTGGCGTTTGTGATTTTACCTGAATCCATCATAAGTTGTTGCTTGTGGGTCGCCTGCCATGGCAATGGGTCTGAGGGGGAAGAAACCCCCATGCACTTTCTCGCTTCTACCCTCCAATTTATCTTCTTCCATTGCTTTCTCACATTAGGGGTAGAACGGTTTTTTCGCCCCATCTCACTTTATTTTTCACGATTGAGCGACTTGTTGAGTTGTGTGTGGGGTCGGGTGACTTGGCAAGCCCTGATTGGGCCAACTCAGACCGCGTAGACCACTTCCTCTCTTTCTTTGTTTCTCGCGAGAAATACACTGATCTGACTTTTTCAATTTTTCCTATTGATCGAATTTATAAAATTCATAGCTAATCATCTACTTATTAGAAAATTACAAATAAATAGTCAATAAATTTAGAAAAATGTAAGCTTTCTTGTGGTGTTAGTTTTATCACCTAAATCCGATGTTTAATAATAACTAATTTTAATGGATTAATCTAAGTAGATAATAACTTGTAAAATTTATAACTAATAATTTAAAAGAAAGAAAATATAATAAAATATGTCTTGAACTCAAAAAAAGAAAATATAAAACATGGTGTGTTTTGATAACCTCATTCACTAATACTAAAAAGGTGATTTTTTGGGTTTTGAATAATTAATGAAAACCTAACCATAATTCTACATATATGCCTAATAGGTGCTTTGGAGACCTAGGCTTGGATCTAAGACTGATTTTGCACTATTTAGATTCTTGTGTAAGGTATGTTTGCATCATCTATTATTCTTATTAAGCAATAACTTATCTTTATCATTCTCTTGGTCCTATGGACATTAACCTACATCATATCTTGTTCCTTTGGGAAATATGCTTCATTTGAAGTACCTTTTATTTGTTATTGATCTTTGGACATTCTTTTGGTCTTTTCTTTTGCTTTGTTCAAGATGAAACTCAATTTTTTGTTATATGCCCACTTTGAGGTGGATAATTATGATGGTCACATTTGTGGTGACTAATTTGTAAAATCTGACAACACTTTTACTTGACTCTCGATTAAGTATGTTGTGTGACTCAGTAGCCCTAGAGTAATATAATTTGCATTTGTTTTTGGGATATGTACCCTTATTTATTTTTGGGATGGATGTTATGTGCCCCATACCCGAGTTTCAAATTTATGAGGTTTGGCCTACATTTGTATTTATTGGGAGTTTGGTTATGTGCCAATCTCTATCAGGTTGCAAGTTTATGAGGCTTGGCTGCCTTTATTATTTATGGTTTTCTAGTGTTATGTTTATCTCACCTACATGCAGGTTATTATGGGTTTTGTGTCCAAAAAGATTATGTGTGCTTTTCTGGAACCACTTTTATTATTTATTTTATGGCAAGTATTTCCTCTATCATATGATAGTGATTCTTCCCTCTTATGCCTTTTTTGGGTAGTCCTTATCTTTTCTATGGGAAGCCTTTTTACTTGATGACCTTTCTATTCCATAAATTGCTCAACTTCATTATAGTATGCACATACCAACCCTTTCCTGATATTCTCTTATCTTTACCTTTGTGGGGTATGCTTCCAACCCCAGGTGTTGGACTAGGAGAAGGAAATCAAGGAGTACATGGACCACAACAAGTGTAGTTGACCTCATGGGAGACTTTGCTTGAAGTTGTTAGGTGGTCCTCATCTAGTCCTTTATGTAGTTAATTTTTCCTTGATATCACCCTGTGTGGTGAAATACTACTGATAAGAATCTTTGTAATGGTTAGATATATCTTTAAATTCTACTGCTACTTCGTGTAATGATGCAATCATGTTGAATAAATTTGTTCCATCCCTTTTGAGAAAACGTTTTTGTTGGTGTGTTGTTTGGGATGTTGCCTTTTTATTTTAGTAGGGAGTGGTTCCCCTTTGGGATCCCACTCCTTATAATGGTATATGTGTGGGGGTGAGCGGGAGGTTGAAGTATAAAAATGGGAAGGCTTCATGTTGGCATCCCAACATGGAAATGTATATGTTCATCTTTAATGTGCCAACATGGCTTCTAATAATGATAGACTTATTGAAAATAATTTTGAGGCCAAAAAGTTTGGATAATATCACAAGGATCTTGATGAGGTTGATGATGTATAAATCATTTGGTTTGATGATGATGATGGTGTCATTAGTGTATTGGATAACATTGTGTCTGCATCCTCAGGGCATGCTGAGATACCCATGTTCCATTGAATTTCATATGAGGGATTTTAAAATGGATGCAATAATAATGAATATATATGGTGTAAGCTCATTAGAGTTCTTAAAGAAACCGTAAGGTGATCCATTAATAAGGGTGGCAAATGTGCTAGTGTTGATACACGAGCATATCAGTGAGCACCATCTAGTTGGGAAGTTAAGTCCATGCATGCAATGTATGAGGAACTCCCAGTTAACATTGTCAAATGCTTTTTCAGAGTCCAACTTAAGTGTGAGGACTGGTTCTCTGAGAGTATGGCAGGTGTGTAGGGTTTGTTGTAAAGTGATGAATGCATCTTAAATGTTTCTGTGAGGCAGGAATGCACATTGTCGAAGGTCAATGATGGCATTTTGAAGCGGTTTCATACATATGTTGAGCATCTTCACGATAATCTTATATGATGAGTTGATAAGATTGATAGGTCTATAATCCCTGATGGAGTTTGGATATTCTCTTTTAGGGATTAGAGCTATGTGTGTGTGGTTTATTGGTTGGTTTGAGGAGATAGGAGATGCTCTAGTGTTGGTGCATCTCTAGACATAGCTTGATAAAGTCTTCCTTGATGATCTGCCATGATGCTCAATAAAAGGACATGTTGAAACCATACGATCCAGGTGATTTATCCAGCCCTAGGTGCTCCATAGCACTCTAGATTTCAGGTTTGAGGAAGGGTTCGAGAAGGTTGTTTGTAGGAGTGATTATGTACGGGAAAAACCTATTCCAGTCAAGGGTTACCTGGTTGTGAAAATGTGCCCATTGTTGTATAGTCCCTTGAAGAAGTTTATAATGTGGTTAGTGAGTGCCCATCTGGATTGTGAGGTGGAGTCTATTCCATCTATATTGGTGATCTGAAGATGATTGCATTTGCCGTTGCAAGTGGCGTGGAATAATTTAGTGTTTTTGTGTCCCTCCTTCAAACATTTGATTTTGGCCCTCTATTTTCATAGGGTTTCTTCATGTGTTTTGAGAACTTTAATGTCTTCTAGAATGGGTATGTGTGTCTCCATAGGTGAGTTGAGTAGGATTTTGGCAAGGAGGTGATTTTCCTTGTCCTTCATGGCATCTAGGATGGATTCAAATGTGTCTTGTTCCATTTCTTAAGGGCTTATCTGAGCAATTTGAGCTTGTGTTGGATGTCATATCCTAGGTTTCCTGAGGAAGGATGTGAGTTCCATAAGTTGGTGATCATGAGGGTGAAGTTTTGGTGGCATGTCTAAAATCTCTCAATATGAAATGGTTTTTGTCCCTAACAAGGTGGTTTGGTTTGGAGTAGGATGGGGAAGTGATCAGATAGACTATATTGAATGTGAGGTGTAGGCCATGGGGTGCATATTTTCCCATAGGTTGTTGCATATAAAGTGGTCTAAAATGGCTCTGTGCAGATCTATATGTCATGTCCATCATCCATTACTGGTGTGGAGATCTCTAAGGTGGTGTGTGGTGATGAAGTTCTAGAAGAGAGTAGCATGGTGAGGGATCTATGAGTAGTCGAGAGGGTTGGTATGGTATCTCTCTTGTGAACATGTGACAAGGTTGAAATCACCTCCAATGATCCATGGGGTGGACATGAGTTGATCGGCTAGTGAAACCAATTTTGTAATGAATGTTTCCTTATGTGAACCAGAAGGTCATACACGCTAGTGAAATGCCATAACGTGCTGGTTCTGGATCCATAAATTGTATCATGATGTTATAGTTGAGCTTAAAAGAGTGAGTGGCATGGTACGTGATATCATTCCATCCAATCAAAATACCACCACTGAATCTTGTGAGGGGAGGTTGTATCCATTTATTAATGTGACATTTTCCAAGGTATTGTAGTTGAAAGTCATTTAATGTGGTTTTAGTTTCCTGGATGGTGATAAGGTCAATGTGTTGTTAATAATTGGTGTTTCTAATGGTTCTTTATTTTCCAGGTGCAGCTACCCCACAGATGTTCTAGGTAGTGATGGCCATGCAGATAAGGAGATGTGAGTGGACAAAGGATAGAAGTAGTCTGTCTCAAAGCATTCAAACCCCAAGTTGAAAGGTATCAAAACTTGGTCTAAATGTCAATCAAACCATTTTGTGCTAGTAGATATGTGAGGAAGGTATTAGCGATAATGGAGTGAAAAAAATCCGTGCCAATGTTGTGGAAGAACATAGTGAAATCCTATGTAGTTGCCCATGGTGCGAGGGTGACAATGCTATCGGTTTGAGAGTTGGGGGGGTGGAGGTGTATTGGTTTTGTAGGATACACAATCATCAGTTATATAACCATGTTCAGTAGATAGAGGTATAAATAGTTTAGTTGCATTCATACTTGTGTCGTCGATGGTGAAAAGTTCTCGTACTTTTTTTATTCCAACGTGCATAGAAGGGTAGCATATGATTGCACCACTTCATGATCTTTCACATCTAGGCTAGATTTGATCAGGTTTGGGCTTGACGAAGCACGATGGTATTCAATGATGGCGGTCTTCAACTTCTAGACGGTGTCTTGGTCCATGTCATTGTGTGTTGTGTTCATCCTGCTCATGGAGATGATAGGTGGATAGGTATCCATGGTAGATTGTTGTTGCAAGTGTGGTAGGTTGGTGTTGTGGGCGCGAGCCTCCTTGTAGTGGGGAAAAGATCATTGAGCTTCAGTATATAGGGTATAGTTTGTGTTGCCCTATGATAGTATGGTA
The DNA here is from genome assembly GCA_963693085.1 of Alisma plantago-aquatica. Lineage (NCBI taxonomy): Eukaryota > Viridiplantae > Streptophyta > Magnoliopsida > Alismatales > Alismataceae > Alisma > Alisma plantago-aquatica. The sequence continues at coordinate 1,219,230,763 of OY856410.1, read as the reverse complement.
TGGATTGTAGATTGGGGGTTTGTGGTTGTTTGTGAGATGATTGGGTTCAAACCAGGTAACAAGGTGATTAGAATGGTCCTAGAAAGAAGTGGTGTAGGTATATGGGTTTTTTTCTTGAAGCTTGAAATTGTAGAGCATTCCTCCACATCTGATATTGATATCTTTGGGAATGGTAGTGTCCTTCATCGCCGCGAAAATGTAGAAAGTTTTGGTGTAATCTGTGGGGTATAATGATTCTGGGTAGATGTATTGTAGGGTATCACCCACAGTATGGGCTATACTTCCTCATTGATAGATGTGGTGGGAGGTCGGAAATAGATATCCATCTAGAAGCACCAGAGGTGGCCGGGGTGGCACCTTGTTAGATAGCCCAACGGGTGATGCGAGATTGGGTGAAGACATTTCCGCATGCAAAGGTAAACACCTATCCTAGGACATACTCAAAGATGGAATTCTCAGGTAGGGTGTAGATGAGCCTGCTAAGGGAAAGAATCTTGGGTTTCCAGATGGTGCATTATGGTATCATGGTGTCAATGATTTGGTAATTTTGATGCATTCAATGTCCGCTAGAAAAGGACATTGCAAAATGTCGATTTGGATGGTGTGTGTAGTAAGTGCTTAGAGGATGTGCATACTCTGGGTTGGTAGATCAATGGATCATTCAAGGGAGGAGGTCTCTGTGGAGGATGGTATAAGTGAGTTGGGGATTGGTCTATTGAGTGTGCGACTCGTCGATGGGTGTGAAATAATGTTTGTTGTTTAAAAAGAGGGAAAGGGTCATGGGGTTAGGGGATCGAGGTGGTAGTGCGTGTAGGGGGTATGATAATGGTGGTGTCAGAAAATGTAGAGTCGTCTAGAAGGGGCAAAAAGAATTTTTGCAAAAGATCTTGGTGTTAGCTTTATGCGGCAGCTGACAAGTTAGAGGAGATGAATAGGCAGCTGGTGGTCTAGCAAGTGGATGAAGAGGATATCTAAAAGGTTTGATAGGTGTGATTTGGTGATAGGGGATCAATCCCATCCACGGGTTAGGGCAAGATCTGGCGATATGCCCATCTTGAGAGCATGCAAAACATCTAACTTGGCTCTTGCAATGTTGCCTGAGATGTCCATATCCAAGACATTTGCTACATTTGTTCTTATGATACTGGTAGGGTTTTTTCTGAGTGACTAGTATATGTGGGTGGTCTGAATCATTGAGATGTATTTCTAGGTGATAAGATATAGTATATCTAGGGTGATCAGTATCTAGATCTTTGGTTCTAGCCGTATTCTCGTCAAAATTTGGGGATGTGTGTAAACTTTAGGTTGTAATGAGAGTGTACCCAAGTCTGGGAGGCAAAGGGTCTTCAAAACCAGGGGGCCTCGGTAAGATGTACCCGGTGAGGAGGCGGTATCTTCCAGACCATCCACTTGGGTGCAGTTCTCATTATCGTCAATAGGTTGTCCTTTTGTGCCGCAAGCATGTGTTCCCCAATGTCAGTATCTTCTATAACCTCTGGGGAGGAGTTGTGGTTTTGCTCTATTTGGAGAAGGCGAAGGATGTGTTGATGGATGTGATTGTTGATGTCTGTAAGGCACATGTTGATTTTCATGTCCCCCTATGGACAGAGGATGAGATGCCAGCCCATGCATAAGTTGAGGGTTATAAGCATATCTCTCCATCCTCGGGTAGACTGGAGATAACCCCTTCGCGTCAGGTAGAAATTCACTGGGAAGGCAGTGGAGCCAATGTAAAAGTTGATGATTCCATATATGATCTCCATGTTGAGATATATCCATGCTCTCTGGAGAAGGATGGATCTGATCATTCTATTGTCAAGGTATACATCCAGGTGTGTCATCGTTGACAGTGGAGGGTATGCATTGTGATGGTTGGTTCTGTGGGAATCTCTGGTAGCAGCGTCGTCAATTGTTATAGAATGGCCTAAGAGATTGTTGTATGTAGTTTGTGTATGCAGCTGATATGTAGTGTAGGTCAAGAAGTGGTGGGTTTTTTTGTAGTTAATAAGGTGGTTTATTAAATGTTATTGCAAGTGTAGTTAGTATACTTTCTCATGCAATTGATGGTACAATCAAAGTGTAGAGAATCTGATCTTATAGGATGTTCCAGGTGTCTTCATCTAGATAGTAGTTGATGTAGTCAGTGTATCGTGTGTGCAATCACTATTGGTTGCAAATTAATTGTGGTAGTCAGATGGGGATGTGGAGAATATGGTTTTTACAGAAAAGATGGGAAAAAGAAACTTTGATAACTAGTTTTCATGTTGTTGGCGTTGTTGGTTTTAAGAATGACGTCCAGAGTGTATAAGAAATTTTGAATAATCGTATAGCTATTGTGTGAATATGTGTAATATATGTGAGATGTACAGAATCTCACTCTATTATTATAGAGAGAAGTTGGACCTCTCTCACCTTCCCTTCTAGAGAAATTATTAGTACAACACCTACTCCACCAACTTCTAACACTCCTACATTAGGGATATCTGTAGCAGCCCCATATGTATTTTTTTGTATAGTATGACACAATCTTCTATACAATAAGTCTCTTAATAGGTTGTTTAGGTATAAACATGTAGATGCTACAACATTTGATACCACCCAACACTTAAATTCATCCCTCCATCCACAAATACAATGTAAGATCAAAGTTAAAGATATAGTTCAAAATTTTAGTATGAAGTTCTTAGAATATTGATAAATTTAGTTGTATTTAAAAATGATATGTCCACTCATGGACAAAACATTTATAGGCTTGAACAACAGCTAGATTAGATAGCCTTAATTTTTTTCATTGTGAGGAGGAGAGGATACCTTCTGAAACCATAGTGAACCCAAACAATACAAATGGACAAGTGGTAGCCCTCAAGGTTCATATGATCCACAACCTACGGAAAGTGCAACATGTCCAATAATATCAAGGATCCCCCAATCCATATTCTCCTCCACCATAATAACCCCAATTCAAATATCAATGCCCACTTGCACCTTAACAACTACCACAAAAACATTACATCCCTAAACTACCACTTCAACAACAACAACTGCCACAACATCCATCCCATCACCAATAAAACCTAAGACCACCACTACTAGTACAAACATCACAAGCTACCCCTCCTCCCAATAATCAAGTGAATGTGGTGACCATCTTGAGGAGTGTCAAGGTACTTGAGTAGACCCAATGAATAAGGGGCAAAGATCATGTTGATGAAGTCCATGTTGATACTTCAATGCCAAAAAGGTTTTGTGATGATGCTATGAGAATGAAGAGTTATGTTGTCCCACCATCTATTGATAATGTGATATTAAGTGTCTCGACCAGTACTCCAATTGGGAGTGTTTCCATACCCCATGTTCCATTTATGATTCCAACCATTCCACCATTTCCAAGTAAAGTCCTAATGTGATATCTCAAAGTTATTCAGCTCCTCAAGTAATACCTTAGTTTGATCAAGTTGATTAAAGTAAGGATATCATCATTAAGCCCCAAATATTAGATATCTTAGATGATCCCTCTCCCAAAAGGAGGTAGAAACACAATGTTGATATCTTTGAAATCTTAAGACAAGTCAAAGTGAACATCCCAAATTCCACCATATGCCAAAATCTTGAAGTATGCTTGCACTTTTAAAAGCATGACAATGGGAAGAATACCAAAGAAGATGAAGTTGACTGATCAAGTGAATTCCATCTTGCAACATGCTCTTCTAGTCAACAAAAAATCCTAGAGCCCCTCTCATCCCATGCCACATTGGTGAAAATTGTATTGAAGAATCTTTAATTTTTTTGGGTTCTATTGTGAACCTCATACCCCATAGTATATATCTTGAGTTGGGCATGGGTAAAGTGAAAAGGTCAAATTGTACATACAATTGTACAACTGGTCTATCAAACTCCCAAAGGGTAGGGTGGATGATGTTCTTGTGATGCTTGACACAGAGACAATAGTGATGTTCCTGGCAAACTTCACTGTTCAAGATATGGAGCTAGAGGACAATAAGATTCACATCATCTCGGGAAGGCCCTTATTTGCTACAACTATTGCCAACATCTATGTTTGTACTAGAGCAATGACAATCACCTTAATTATTTGAGGATGACCCTCAACATCTTCAAGACAACATCACCCCAAGTGGAGTAAAAGAAGGACACATTTGAAGATCAATGTTGTGAGGACCCTCCATGCCAGATGGATTGAGGAACAATTATTGAATGTTGACGGGAAGACATTATAATTCAAGAATGTGATTTTGAGTTTGGCCAATGGATGAAGAAGAAGAACATTAAATGAGGTATATTGGGAGGAAACACACATCAACTTGAAATCTTTTTCACTGAAAAACCATTTTGGTTATAGTTTTTCTTTGATACATTCCCAAAAACACACACACAACATTACATGATGGTTTGATGTTTGTAATTCATGTTAGAATAGGAACATATCTAAGAGAATGATGCATGGAGCAGCAAAAGAAAGAAATGATAAAAATTGAAAAGATAAGAAATTGAGTTGAACTGGGAAAAATTACATGATATCAGCCACCACAACCATTCTCTCCACCACGTTCATGGTTCCAACCGACCAAAATGACCATTATCCATAGAAAGGCCATGGTGGGCCAGGATCCTCCACTTGAGTGACATGTGTACTTATCCCACCTTTTTATGTTTAACCACTACAACCCCATGGCCATTACTTTACCATTCTAAGGTTCTATTTAATGCTGAGGACATCATGGTTTGAAATCTTGGGTGGAAGGGTGATAAGCCCTTGTTTTGCTTCATTACTCTTTTTAAATTTTTGTTTGAGAGATCAAAAGCTTGACTAACCATCATACTTGTGTAGTTACTCTTTCTCTTTACAACTCACACACTTGAATGTCGTTTATCTTATTTCCTTGCATTTGTTGCAATTTTCAAAATTTTGAATTTTCATGTCATGATTCCCAATCACATTGCATTACATACATATTTTGCTAGTTTCTTTGTTGTGATTAGTTATAGTTTTCTTTCAAGTTATTTCCTACTTTATAGCTTAGAGCCTGGTGAGAATAGAGGCATTGACACCATTTTGCCAACATAGCCCAAACGGTTATGTCCATTCTAACATTATTCCTTAGAGCCATAAGGAATTACTACAACCTAGGGTCTATATCTCATGTAGAAACTTGTTGCTGATGAAGATTTGTTCTTGTCAATCTAGCTTGATCGATTCAACCCTTGAACCGATCGGATCACCTCTTGGCTGGTCAGTTGTTCATCTAAAATGATAGATTGGTCTCTTGTCCAACTATTTTCTGGATGCCTCCAAACGGTCACTTGGGACCAACAGTCGATCGGTTCGCTCCTCCTATGATTTGCCCTCCTCGGTCCTCCAGTCATTTGGCTCATCGCGTGAAATGTTCGGCTCACCTGACGGTGATCTTCATCTTTGTCATTGCAAGAAAAGAAAATATCCTATTTCTATTAAACTTATTACATGGTATTGGGAAACCTCGAGTTACACTTGAGGGGAGAAAAGGTAGGAAAAAATAATACTTGTGTGTTGTGAAGGAAAAGGTAGAGGCTCAGTATGCAAATCGAGATAAAATAGGAATAAAACACAAAACCACCATGCACGGATAATTAGGATTATTGGCTATAGCCACCCTACACATCCACCATAAAAACTCACTTTTAGCATATAAAAGCATTGTTCTATACCCTGAACCTCAATTTTGCAAGTCGTTCCTATACTCACCCCTTTCCCCATTCTCCATCAAAGAACTGGGTGGGGTGAGGGCTCAAGGGGGGGCAAAGCGTGGGGGTGGGGGCCGGGGGGAGATCAAAGTATAGAGGAAATTGGTAAAATTTATATATATATTAGTTTGGGATTATATGTGGTCTTTAATTGGATTTTCACATTAATCTGTTTAAGTATGCACATTGTATGCGATAAATAAATGTCATAAATCCAAAATCTGATCATATTGATTATCCCAAAATATAGTAAATTGACGTGGATCTGATACCACTATAGGGAAATATGGTCATAGAGCAAGTAGCGGAAAGAAAAATGTATTTATCCATATTCCCCAGAATAGAAAGATCGCATCAACTACTATTTAATGGAAAGGATGGTTTGTTCATACCTGGTCCTGAAGCAATTCCTGTGACTATAACTCAGTTGCACTAGTCGTGCACTCCTAGTTGCACTGGGACTCATCTACAGTAGCTCCTAGTTTCCACAACAGACAGTAGACTTGGACGACATCTGCAACAACCCCTCCATGGACTGCAGGATGACATTTCCCTCCTAGTGATGAGTAAAGGCCACCTCACATATATATAAGTCCACATGGACCACCTAGAACTCTTGTAGTTATACTAGAATTGATAGGAAGAAGTTGTCCATCCCATTGGTGTACTAGTCACTAACTTGCTCTCCCATAATTGTTCTCCCTTGCTATCCCTCCCTTAATCGGGTAGGAGTTGCTCAATCTCCCTATTGGTTACCACAACCAGAGAGGACAACAATTGTCAGAAGCAAATGAGTTGTGTTCTGAGAAGCCCCCCAGTACCCCTCTGTTTATAGTAAGGGTTAGGGTCTAGGTTCCCAATTTATGTGAGAGTGGAAGGGACCAGAAGATCATTAATTTTTAAAACCTACGAGCACTGAACCGGTTGGTTCACATGTAATTCGATCTGTTCATTCAGTGACATATTGTTTTTCCATGTTTCCCAATTGCATATGTATTGGCAATTCATTTCCAATTGATCTCCAATATTAATTCCTTGTACCAATCAAATTGAACAAGTGAAACGATCAACTATTCTCATGAATCTTGAAAATCACCAAAAACTTCTGTTGGCATGACCGAGCTGACCAGTTCACCAGGTGAACCGGTCGTCTCACCAACCCTGAGATCATATGGTGTCCTGACTCATGTAGAATTCAGCCAATTCAATTTGCAATCAACCTAACACCCTAACCAGTCAGTCTAACACTTGAACTTGATAGTTCTGACTCTAGTCAGTTAATTAGTTGTTTAATTGAATACCTAAAAATATTTAGTAATCAACTTAAACATCATTCATGGATAAACTCATCTTCGAGGTGAATTCCGATGTGCATGACCCTATAGGTCCCATATCACATTGGCAGTGAATGTCCATAACTAGTTTATGACATCACAAGAAAAGACTGGTGCCTAGTCACACATCAGTGCTACCCAAGTGAATGGAAAGTTGGAGAACAACTTCAACCTATAATATTTGTAAGGTGTTACACTGATTGTATAAATGTGTCTGATATCCAGAATGAAATCGAGGCATGGAACCATCATCCTCTCAATGTTCATCCATGTTCCTTGAACTAAGAGAAGACTGTCTGAGATATATGTGACCTCGATATCATATATTGATTCACATGTGCATGTGCATGCATTTCTTAGTCTCGCTTATCAAGTGGCCAGGATATCAAACTCCAGTAGGAAGGACAAATCCCATCTACACCACTCACAGTCAGTCCCCATGTGTCATGGCTATCCAATCATTACCATTATGGCAATCCCTAATCAGGGTTATGTTGGATGATGTCAAAGTATACTGAACAACATGTGATGAGTGTAGTGACTTCAAGTCTAAGAACCACAATCACCACCTTCACTATGAGAGTGACTATGACCACCAAGTATGGTTCCCATGTGTCACTCTCAAGGTGGGTCTATCCGATACACCATTCTCTAATAAGTATTTGTGTGCTTGGTTTGATATACCATATCATGACTGATGAAATTCTATCATCAACCAACACACACTCCATTTTTTAGTGTTACTGCTAACAACTCACTAGGGACATAATAATAATGTAAATAATCTTATCATCTATATGATGTCATTATTCAAGTCATGTACTTGAAGACCTACGTCATTGAGTAAATGTCATTCTCTAGATATTCATTATGTTTCTTCATTATCTCATAATTTAGTGAAACTTAATGAATTATAAGTTTGCCTTTATTATGATTAATCAAATACTTTGTGTTATATACCATCACAATCACCATATGATTGGCTCTTTGGACATACCATACCAACACATGAAACCCACCACAATCATTCCATTCTCAAGCTACCAGGACCGTGGTGACTACAACAATCTATTTGACATTTTTCCCACAAAAATCATTCCTAGACCTACCCACCAAGAACGTGGTGACTACAACAGTCATGGTGATCGCCTAACCCTAATACTTCCTACTAATCATTTTACCACTTCACCCCAACTAACCCTAGACTCCTGGGGCCACTATATATACACTAGTGGTGACTAGCAGTCTAAGGTTACAACTTCCTAGCTACCCTTCCCTACCTCATTCCACCTTCATTTACCTCATCCACCCTCACAACCCAAGTTTTGAAGCGTTTTGATCATATCCCTTCCACTGTCATGCCATTTTTACCTACTTGGAGGATGAGGACGAGCTTGAAGCTTATAAAGTTAAAGATGGAGCTCTTTCTCCACGTTCATAAAGTTTCTAACTTCTTCTCCCCCTTTTTTATCATCAGTATGTAAGTCTCATTCGTGGGTTGTTTGGGGGGGGGGAGAATATGTAACTATGATACTATGTTGGGAAATATTTGTGCACTTAACCTGATTTCACTATCTAATGCTATTTTATTTCTTTCTATCTTTCCCCTCCTCTTACCATAGTTGTTTGAGTCATGGAACCACCTAAGTGATAGAGAAAAGAGTGATTTTGGGATTTTTGGTGGGAAAACTCCTATGTTCCCTAGATAAATCTGAGTTAGTTTCTCTTCTTCCTCTATACCTCTCTATTCCACTGGCCCTCGGTGAGAGATCTATATGATTAGACGTATTCATTCATATGCACTTTGAAAATAGCCTTGATTAGTGGCTAGACAAATATATTGGGAAGTGAAATACTCATCATATATCCTAAATATCACTCCTTGCCCCTAAGTGTATTAGTCCTCCTAGTAGAATAACTTAGATAATATAGATATATACCTACCTATTTCTTATTTAAGAGAGTCTCTCAAGGGTATATGGGAAGTAATAGGGACTAGTTATCCTATACACTACCATGCCACCCATGGACACTAATAGAATATGATGCATATTATACATTGCTCGTTGTTGATTAGTTTGATAGCTACTTGTTGGATGTTTGTGTAGAGATAGTAATCAAACCGATATGGTGCACCACTAGACACCACAAAACTGATAGGATGTCCCTCAAGACACCCACAAACCGATACAAGGCCTCTCCAAGGCTCTCAAGCATGAGACAACACTTCTAGGTGTAAAGCACACCTCAAACATGTGTCGAAAACATCACTAAGGATGTCACCACACAAACAAGGTCCAAATAAGGTTCCCATCTCTTTCCCTTCCCTCTAGATGATGCCAAGAGAGAGAAGGAACACTCTAGAGGTGGAAAACTTGCACATTAACCCTTATCCTGGGTAAATTGTAATTTGCACCAAACTTCTCCACAAAACATAAGCATCAAACTCAAACAAGAAACTCCAAACTTCCAACATGCCCTAATTACATCTAAGATGATTAGAGCAAGGAGCTAAGCAACATACTAAAAAAACAAATAGGGTTATCCCAAAACATGGGTCAAGGTCCTTACAGATATAATCTTGAGAGTAGAGACCATGAAACTTAGGAAAATATTCTTGAATGGATGTGTAGTGTTGTGGATGTGGTCATAGAAGAGACCCTATAGGATGATTGAATCATGAACCATGGATATCAAGACCTCGAGCACACAAGGAATTTAGTCCTTATGCAATTCTCATTATGTAAGGAGAAAAATTCACTTGGTCCTAGTTTTATTGTTCAGTTATTGAGTTGAAATGATTTGGATATGTAATTAGGTGATGGAGGTGAAACCCCAACATCCCATTCTTATCTAATATTAATTAAACCCTTAATTTAATCAATTCTTTGATTTGAAATCTTTAATTTGATCATTACTTCATAATCATTGTCAAACAACTAATTTTAAATATTCTTAATTATTGATTCCAAAGGTGATGTCTTAGAAATGTTGTATTTTAGGTTCTACCTTTAATATACATGTTTGATCCATATGCTTGTTGGTGAGTTATTTGTAATTGTGATAATGGGTTAAAATCTAGGATAATTCTTCTTAGGGAATTTGTGTGTGCAATAAACTTGCATAATTAGGATATCTAGGTTTTTTCATTAGGCATCTAGAGTGAGGAGAGGGTTTTAAGGGTTATAATACACAATGACATGCAAGAAAGAGGAAAATCAAGAATCAAGCCTAGACTAACCCTACACAATCAATGATAAATAACAAACCAGAAGAGAAATCTAACTAAGTTAAACACACACTAACAAGAGAGAGAGAGAGAGAGAAATTGAGAGAGTTAGATTAGTAATTACATTAAGAATACAAGCAATGAATTGTCTCGCCCACTAGGTCACCTATGAGGTTCATGGTCGATACACACATCTACCCTCTTCAAAAACCGATTGGGGCAAACTCTTTGTTATTATCACCCTTTACTTGTTATCTTTGCTCTTTATCCTTAGCTCGTTATATCTTGCATGTTAGTAGCTCTTCTTGGTAGTTTTGAATGTTGTTTTAAAGAAGAGGAATCTTTATTGGTTTCTACCATGGTGTTACTCTATATTCCTTGCTTGAATGAGCATTCCTAGGTTGAAGATGAGTGGGATGATATGTATGTTGAGGCCGATAGGCATGTTAGCTGATATACCTTGGGTGGTCATCATGACCTGTGGTGCCATTGTTCGTCACCCTTTGTGATAGGTCGTCACGATCTTGGCAAGGCATAAGTCGACATGCTTTGATGATGGTTGTCATGGCTTGGTAACACCTAGAACGATAGAAGATGGATGTTGTTGTGTTTGGAGAAGTTGGTCATCATGATCTATTTTGTTCAACCATTAGGTCATGAGACAGATCATTACATGTTGGAGGAGGCGTTGCTGATGTGCGGTGATGTGGGGATCGAATGTTATGGTTGGGGGCGTGTTGTGTTGAGAGTGTTGCCCGTCAAGCTCTGGATGTCAGGCCTTGAGAAGGGTTGATGATCGATATCCCCTGACATCTCGTCACAGATTAGACGTATCCTTAAAACCCTAATTTTCCCAATATACTAGGGTGTTTCATGTTACCTTAACACCATTCACACCATGGGTTGATGTTTCCCAGCAAGAGGGGTTGGCCGACACCCTATCCATGAGGTGCTTGTGCCCAACACACATATATAGTGATTCCTAAACTGATACACATCCCAAGTTGGTAGGTCGATACCTTTCTTGCTCACCTAGTATATGCTTAACTGATACCTTACCTTAGTATGGTTTCTCGACACACCTAGGGTTAACCCGACACTATATGTTAATAACCCTAACTAATATCTTGTGATGGTGTTTAAGATACACCATGTTGATGCTAGGGTCACATGGTATGATGTGATACCCTATGGGGTAGTCATATGAATGATGTCGAAATCTATGTTTCTATATCTCATAACACATCTCATAATAATGAGGATAGTGATAATCTAAGGGTGGTTGTTGATCCAACCTTGTAAATCATAATTGAGTAAAGAGAAAACCTAATTCTAATGATGTAAAATGTATGGCATGACTCCTATGAGATGATGGTGTTGAAGATGTATTGTTTTCTTTGTTATATGTTTCTAACCATGCAGGCAACACCAGTTGATGTACATAGCCAGGTATGAGCTATGGTAGTTATGGTCCTATGACCTAATGATGTCTTATTGCCTTGCATGAGATGATTTTTTCTCATTGATGAGAGGACGGGTTATCACCTCAAGATATGTAGTCCTTGTGATGGGCACATGTTGAAAGATAGGCAAGAACTGATGATGTGATGAGATCACACCTTACATGTTTTAGTATGTTCTGGTGATGTGTCATGTCCTTGTTTATGTATATTTTGTTTAGAGGTTGTATGTTGTAACTTGATTGCTGCCAAAATATGCTTAAATAACCTAATTCATCAAGTGGAACTTAATCCTCTAAGTTTTCCCAATGTCATAGATCCATTCAGTGTTAGTACTGGCTGAATGGTGAAATGAGTTTAACTCAGAACGTATATTGTTGAATATGTGGGGTACAAGTTGAGGTATCTCCTTGTGTCCTGAATGTATATTTACCACGGGATTGGCTATGAGCCATACCTAGAAGAGTGAATCTTTGGACTGCAGCTCCATGATATGTATCATAGGATTGGCTGCAAGCCATACCCTAGAAGAGTACGGCTATCAACCATAGCTCAATCTCACTAGCGTCGTGACTTGTACCATGGTGGGCTAAATCTATACAGCTAGACCACATGTTGCTAGAAGTAGTTGACTTATGATGTCACTGCATGTTCACTCGTACTGACTGAGGAAGGTGAGGTCGTGGATTTTGACTCTTCCATTAGACCTTGTATGGCACCAATTTTGACTTATCAAGTGGTCGGTGGGATTTGGGTGGTATGACCCAAATCCTTGGGGCATAATAAAATGTGTAATCAGCCATACATGTAGTATAATTGTATAGGATCAAAATACAAAAACACAGGACAAGGCCTTGCTTGATCTTTATATAGTATTGTTGATAGGGAATATACATTTTCTTCATATTCCTTTTAAGTTGTTAAGATGTTTAATAAGTTCAACAGTGATTGCCTTTCCTGTTAATAATTAATACCTGCTTCATATAGTTGTAATTATACTACTGCTTAGTTTATCTTATCTATGATAATAATAGAGTTGGTGGTTAGTTATATCTCCTGCTAAGATTTGGAATCTCACCCCGTAGGTTTCCCACACCCTTTTTAGGTGGATGAGAATGAAGAGGTAGAAATCGTGCAGCAGAGGTTGAGCATCAGCAAGAGGAGCAGTAGGAGGGCCAGTAGCTGAGGAGGTTGGAAGTGTTGCTAGATGTCTTTTGCTAATAGAGTCCTAGAGTCATTCCTATACACTCGGGTCTTCAGGAATGTTTTGTAGATGTTTCGCGAATGTTCTTTCTCTATGTGCCCTTTTGTATACCAGATATGGTGGAACCATGTATATATGTTCTGGAACAGTTCTTTGGTTACATGTTGGTAGCATGCCATGTATAGCTTTGAGGCATAAAAGGACTTATATGTGAAGATTCTTACTGTTTGACAATTTTATGAAAACGATTTTAATTTTTAGTATTTTCTGATAATACGCTTGTTAATCTTTCTTCCATGATTTTGTTTTGAGTAATCTCACTTTGTGTGGCACGGGACATCACAATATCAAACATGCTAAATGAGAAATCAACTGAAGTCAAGAATAAATTGAATGGAGATCATTTGAACATAATGAGGAAAATTGAGTGTGATAACAACTATGATAGAGTATAGGTGATGGGCCTATTCACTGTTCCCTAGTGAGAAAGTATACTTGCTCATTGTCATGGCAAGAACACAAATATAAGAAGATAGATGAGAGATCATGTCATTAATGGAGAAGAAATAAGTAGCTAGATGTCTCTAAATTCATTGATTCACTCTAGTTGTGACAATCTGAAGAACTCTACTAGGATGGCCTTATTCCTAACCTCATTATCTTTCTCCCTTCTCCCCAATGTGCTATAGACTTCAACTGAATGGAATATAATGATCAGTTTGGGCCTCCCTCTTGTTATAGAATTATTCTCTACTGGAGGATGTGTAATTTTTCATTGTCTGCCATGTTGATCGAGCAGCTAGGTTGTCTGGTTAGATGATAAACCACTTGGTGGTATGGGTGATAGACTTTTGCTTGTCTGACTAGCAAAATTGATCGGCCAATCTTTTGCCTAATATGACTTCTAGAGAATCTGTTGATTGGTCGATCCTTGGAGGGGATTTCCAATATACTGGATGTTGAGGTTGAAGTGGGGCTTTGACCGTGGAGGCATTTTTGTCTAGTCAACTGATCAATGAGGTGAAACAATCGATCATCAACATCATTAAGGAACTCTAATACATGACGATCGGCCAATCAAGGGAGTGGATTGGCTGATCAATAAATCTTAAATATTTGTCAGAATTACTGTAAGTGTGGATGATATTCTGATCAGATGATTAGTGAGGGTGATGGCCCAATCCGAGGCTTGTCAAAAAATTGCTTATGATGAGAAGGTTGGTCGAATAGCCAGGAGATCTGATCTCCCGGTCGACATGCTTGACTTGTAGTTTTTATCTCCAACTTTTACAAAACCATTCTCAATACTTGAACATGATACTAAGGAAAGAAATATATCTTGCTCATGAGTTGATGCATGCTTTCTTCTACATAAGAGCATGAATTTAATTCAAATCCTAGTATTTGATGATAAGATCAAATTTTATGAAACTAAGTAAACATTATGCAACTAGAAAGTAAAATGATCAAAACTAATCTAGAATCTATACTAAAATAATGATGAATATACATTCATCAAACTACCCCTAACTTCAAATTTTTTTCATCCTAAAGCACTCAAAAATCAAAACAACCTTTCAAATAATACTACTATCCTATCATCCTCTCTTCCACAATATCACTTGATTCCCTACAACCAATTATGGCCAAGCAACCCGATCTCCTAGAATCACAAAACTACAGATCTGAATTCCCTATATCGGCATCACATTCACAACAAGTTTGTGCATCACAATCACAACATCGTTATTGTCTCAGAAGGTTCTACATATCCCAATGAGATTCACACAAGTATAAGGTTGAACTAAGAAGGGATTTGTTTACGAGATGATTGCTTCCCCATGCAAAGTAATTAGAGTGAATGGTCTTATGGAAGGAAAGATTGTGAATATTTCTACTATTTGACTTGAGATTGCTTTATTTTTCTACAACTGTATTGACTATATTTTTTTGTACACATTGGCATATTTTTATTGTGACATGCCCCTATTACATACGAGGGGTATGAAATAAGAGGAGAGGTGAGATAGGGGTGCCACCCCAAACTTGGAGTTTGGCATATCCTTTTTGGATTTTTTATTATATTTGGCAGAAGATGGGTGAGAAGGTGGTGGAAGAAGTGTAGAAAAGCTTAACTTGTGTATCTCATTTTGGGAATTCAGAGCATAGGAACAAACTTCAACAACCTACTCAATCATATCAGGTAAATTGCAAATTGATCATAATTCCACAAGAAGCTTATATTGATCAATAAGGGACACAGTACAATATGATTCCTTTCAATCCCTTACAACTTGTTGTCTAGTCTATGGAGTGATATTATTTAGGGTCATTGGTGACATGCTAGGTTCTAGCATAGGCATTTGATATTCATTATTTGCAAAAAGGATTTGTTTCATTCAAATGGGGTACATTGTTGATTTGCAAAAAAAACATGAAACAAAAATGCATCTAGACTGACTAGATAATGGCTGATTACATGCGACAAAACATGACATTTCAAAAAAAATATAATAGAAGCTAACAAATGAAATGATAATATAGAAGATAAATGATTCAAAAGGGAAGATAGAGGTGGTGGAATGAAGATGTATCACCCACCCTCCACACCAAATTTAGAATTATCTCATCCTCAAAAAAACTTGAAATCCATAATGGAGGTGATGATGCTCAGTAAAAATGCCACCACTTGTCGTGTTGACCCGATGGTTGTTGTTGTGGGGTAGAGGGGTATACTAGTCTAGTGGGGCATGTAATGAGTCCCAAGATGGTATGACAAACCAATCTAGGCATGTGGAAGATCTAGGCAGCTCCTCAGGCGGCGGTGGCTTGGTGTATTGACTTCTCCAATACAAATAGGTCAAGGAAAAATGATTTTGTCATGCACTGAAGTCGACGTACTAAGTGTGCACCTACTGGTAGTCACCTCGGTCCATGTGTCAATACTCATGCACCTACTATATGAGGTACATATGGAACGGGGTGCCCAATGTCTTGTCATGTTTGTTGCTAAAGTTCAGAGAATTCATAAGGCCCAGAAGGCCCTGTAGTCTTGGGCATGCATTGCATCATGCAATGTGAAGAAGGGGGAGGGGAGGGGTCAAAGTACTCATCATTCACATCCATGAAGGAGTTGCATCTTCCAGATGTTGGCTTAGGAACTTCTACCTCTACATGTGGATTCTCCCTAATGTAACGTTAGATGTGTGTGACCAACTGGTTGAGGTCGTAGATGAGGTTTTCTGGTATGATGTATGCATGGGTGGGCAGCATAAGAATGGCTTGAGTATCTCTGAACAACCAACGTTAGATGTCATCCTCCTTAGAAATCATCAAATTTGTATAAATAAATGGGTACTTGATGTCAATAAAGTGTGATGGCTTCTACATCGTCATTTTTGTGAAGGGTATATGGGTATAATCGAGTGTCATGTAACTATTTATTACTGTAAGTTCACACTCCTAATGGATACATAGCCAAAGGCGAGTGGACTTGGGTGTCTGTCCCAAGAGTGGCACATAGTTTCACACAAGTAATATATGAAAAAGGCAATAACAAAACTAAGATATTGCAAGATATTAAACATGAAGATAAGAGATATGTACCCATTTCTATGTCAAGAATACCCATTGGTGTTTCATTTTAGATCTTTTCATCTTGAGTTAAGCTGGTTTTCATTTAGACAACTAAAAATTTGAGAAATAGAATATATTAATTCTAAAGCATTAAGCATTCTATGATAGGGCATGTAAACACAATTTAATAGTAAAAAAAGTTCCTTGGCTAGAAACATCATAATAAACATGAAGTAGAAACAAGGTGAGAACACTTAATTCCATTCTTTTATATGAATCATGTTTAGGTATCTTTGTCTATTATATCAAATGTAGTCCTTTTGACCACTTTTTAAGGAAAGTGGTCTTTAGGGACATTCAAGGGAAAGAAAAATATATTCCCTATCTCTTCAAGACTAATAGTTCATGATTAACATTGATTCATATCGGACCTCCAGGTTATTTCCAATGAGCTAACCCATTTTCAACATACCTTATGCCCTTACCCCAAAACTTTAGGTAGGTACACAAGGATATATAATGAATTTCTATAAGTTATGTTCAAGGTTTGTCAATATAGTATAATCAACCATGAAAGTAGTAATCATAGGAACAATAGCTCAATCCAACAATTATATAGCCAAACATTCATATGAGCATACATACAAACAAGCCAATATCATAGTAGGGTCAAGAGATTAATCTTACCTCTTGAGTAATGAGCAAGTCATAAACCATGAGCAAGATTCTAAAGAAGGCCCAATTCAAAGAGGACCTAAGAGGTAAAATGACATAATAGATGGTCTTATATCAATAGGGTCTAGATATCAAATCAAGTTACAAGTTATATGGATGTTCTCCTAGACCTAGGTCCTATATCTTCAAGCATAGATCTAATCGTATCAACATATGTGCAGTTAATTAGCATAACACTAGTATCACAAAGGAACCATAAATCTAGATTGTACACTCATATTTAAGGGGGTAACAAAGTGAGTTTATCTCTGATTTGAACTAGATAGATCAAGATATTTTCATAAAAAACATGTTTCATCATATGGACATAAACTAGGTCAACTAGATCATTTTAATGCAACAAGGTCACATTTCCAAGTCATAGAAGCATTAGTGTGCACGGAGTAGATCAAGTTGATATTTAGATCTATATAATTATATAACTACTTATTTATAGTCCTAAGATAACATGGTAATCATGAGAGAATCATTCGTGTAAGATTAGAGTGAATCAATCAACATGTGTATTCATATTACATTGATTTTGACATGTATGTCATGAGTGCATATGGGTATGTTATGAGGAAAATGGGCATAAGATCTTAGTCAAAATGTCATAAAGCATAGCAAGAATTACTGATTTTGAGGTAGGGTTAACATATGATGATCAATTATGTTAAAGTTACAAGATTAGACAAGTGGAATCATGTGCATACATAAAGGAGAACTTTTAGGTCAAAAGAGTAGACATAAGTTCATTATGGTGATCAGTTTCATGATTGAATCTAATAGATGGATAAAATCTACTGATCTAATGTTTAAGTGTAATATTTGATGTAATAGTACTAAATGGTAATAACATACATGATTTAATATTCAAAAAACACACAAAGATATGACTTTTAGGATATTAGAAGAAAAATAAGAAGATTTAGGATCTGAAACTAGTCCCATTGGATAGATCTTGTCTAGAGGATCAAAATTCATATATTATATGCTATGAATAGCCAAAGGATTCATGTATTATATGCTATGAATAGCCAAAGGATGCATTAGATATCATATTTAGAAGACTTGTATTGTAAACGCTAGAGATGGGGGAGGGGAATTACAAGAATTTATGAGGTGCCTCAGGTTGTCCGATCTCAAACTCGTAGCCGCTCACCCCTAGGTCACACAACGATGCTCACTTTTCTATTTTGCTTGGTTGCACTAGCAGGAGGTTCACCATCGCTTCATGTCACAGGGTCATATTGACTGAGCCTCATGTACAGTCAGTCAACAACATGCCACTAATGGACTCCCTTGGCCCGGCTTCCTCATGGGCTTGGGAAATCTGGGCACCCACGATTGAGACACCTCTGATGCAAGCACTCACCATCTTCCATTTCCCCTGTGTCCAACAGGCATGAGTTGCACGAGCACCACTATGATTCTAGTTAGAGCTTGTCAGTGCAAGGCCAGGCAGGGCTAGGAGGGGGTCAAATCTCTCACGAGGTGGTCGTTCACCACCGCCTCAAAGTTGCAAACTAGACAATGCCATCAATTCCAACCAGAGAGAAGAGGAAGAAGACACCCAATTTAGTGCAGGTGGCCCCCGCCAGGATAAGTAAGGGGAAGAAGGAACAACTTTAGATGTTAAGGTTTGAGAATGGAAAAGAAAAGAGGGGAAAGTGTTGGGGAAGGATTTCTATAGGAAAAACTAGGTTGGATGCACAAAATGGGGGCTCAAATTATAAGACCTGTGAACTAGCTTTATGGATGATCTTGCTTGATTAGCATAATTAGATGCTTAAAACCTTAATCTAACCTTGTGATGTGCTTTGATAACATGTGGTAGGATTATGTTTCAAGTTTTGTTCAGTTTGGATGTTGAGCTAGTTATGTTATATGTATGCTTGTTTTGGACATATTTGCAATTTACCCATGTTTAGGGTCTTTCTTGCAATTTGTTACATGCTTGTTATGCCCTACATGTTTTAACATCATGTTGAAGAGAGTGGTTCCTTGGGGCACCTTTTTATACCTCAATTTGGTGTGGTGACATCCTCGTGTGTTGAGGTTTAGGGTTTGCTTAGATGCCCTATGTAGATAGTTGACCTTACTATGTAATTATTGATTACTTCAAAGATAGACAAGATTTCCTTTGGCCATGTTTTCCTTGGTCGATGATTTCTTGGAGTGTGCCCATAACCTTAGCGGTCGATGAGACATATGACCCCTCTAGGTCGCCAAGAGTCTAGGGTCAGCGATTGTTGATATCACCTTGGTCATTGAAGACTTTCAGCAGTCACCAAACATGGTGATCTTCAGCGGTCGATGACCTCTCCTAGACCAGGTTGGTCAATAATTTTTGCTGGTTTTGAAACCTTGGTTACATGTTTTAGTTTCATTCTTGAATGGATGAATTTTGGTGGATACTTGGCATGTGTTTGCATGACATCTAACCTCCTTTCTCTCTTTCCAACCCTTATCTATATAAACCTCTCTCCTTGCATGCAACTAAACCCTTTGCACCTCTTTCCTTCTCTCTTCTTGCTTAGATCTCATCCCCCTTTAATTTGGTGGTGAAGGTGGAGATCAAGTGGTCGATCCCTCTTTCATGTTGAGTTAAGGTTTGGTGCTACCCTTTCTTGGTGATCATTTGGTGATCCTCTTTCTTTAGTAAGTGATCTATCTCTCATGATCTTTATTTTCCTTACCCTACCCTCTTCTTATTCTCTCTTCTTGGCTGAATGTATTATTCTCCATGGTAGTGATCGAGTTGAACTTGAAAAACTTCTCTCTTCTTGGTTGAATCCATGGTTCTCCATGGTAGTGCTTGAGTAGAGCATGAAGGACTTCTGTTTCTTGTCTTTTTGGCCTAAGGTTTTGCTCTCCATCTTGTGCTCCCTTTTTAACCTATGGTCTGTTTCCTTCTTGGAGGTGGAACTAGCTTGGGCAAAGTGGTGATCAAGCTAGGGTTTTCTCTCTCTTTTTGGAGCTTCCTTACTGTTGGAGTTGTTTCTTCATGTCTAAGGCAAGTTGTATAACTTTCTCCACTATTATCATTTACACTTAACCTTGCATGTAAGTAATCTACCCTAAAAATGTGGTTACAAGTTGAAAGATGATATTTATGATCTAGGGTTTATGTTTACATGGTGATCTAGAGCAAGTATCTTTCCTTTGTAAACCCTAATCTTTGTGCACGATTATCATGCTTGATAATGGAGGTTTTATCCTTGCATGCATGTGCTAAATGTTGGTTTGTCTCTCTCAAAAATCATGGTTTGGTTTTCTCACATGATGATGGTTGATTTAGGGTTTTGGAGATGACCTTTTCATTATGTTTTATTCTCAATTTTTATAGTGATGATCAACTTGTTGATCATGTGGTTAATGAGAATTTATCTCTCTTCATATGGTCGCCAAGAATTACTACTTGGTTTGGTTGCCAAAGGTTTTCTCTCTTAAGTTGTCGATGAGTTTTTCCATGTATCTTTAGTCACTGAGACTTGAACCAATGTGGTCACTGAACCTGGGATTCTATGAGGTTGTTAAGGGTGGTTAGCCCTAGTTCAACGGTCGTTGAGAGTGGTCAACTTTGGCGGTCGATGAAGGGGTTAAACCCTAGTTTTCTTCGGTCGCCAATTGTGCGCTTTCAGCGGTCGATGATGCTTGAACCTGTGTGGTCGCTGAAGGTGGTTCACCTCATCGATCGATGAAGAAGGTGAGTCCTATTCTCAACAGTCGTTGAAAATTCCTGGACATGAGATTGTTTTATGTGGTTGACCCTATGATGATGGTAGTTGACCTTGTTGTTTCCAAGAATGTTGGAGATGGTTGTAATTGGGGTTTATCTTTTATTATTGTTTTGGAAACCTTAATTTGGTTTACCTTGTTGAACCTTAACTCTAATTCAAGAACATGATGATAATTCTTAAGTTCCTTGAGTATATAGTATGATGTTGAAGTATATTTCTCTCTCCTAAATTGTTTTAACCCTAATTTGTTATCATATAAGCATCATGATTCTAAAATGCTTGGTTATGTTGAACTTATGTAATACATGTGTGGTGATGGTGATGAGTCTTGATGATGCATGGAGAGATAATGATGTTCTTACAGGGAACAATCTGAATGGTCTTATGACCTTGGGCATGTTGGTTACCCTAATTGAGGTTATATCCTCTATGTGGTGTGACAAGGGATTGGTATCCCGTGATGATGTGATGTTGAGCGTGGACTCATGTGTGACAATGAGAAGTACCATGCGGTGATATGGCAAGTTTAAACTTTATATGTTTTATATCTTATAAAGTTGCAATCTACCCTTATCTTTGTATAATCTTTCTAGGATTTATATGTAACTTGATTGATGCAGTTAAAAGATACATAATTGACATAACCAATCAAGTGAAACCCTAATCATATACTTGACCTTGTGCCATAGATCTATTCCAGTTTTGAACTTGTTGGATGGTAAAACAAGTATAACTAAGGAAAACTCAGAGTGCATATTGTTGAGTATGCTAGGTGCAAGTGACTATGTGTCCTTGTCATCTTGATCCCAAGGCATATGGAGGATGTCGAGATCATGTCTTGGTGTGAGAACGGATGAGGTCATATCTCAAATATTTATATATGTGATATTTGAGGGCAATGATGATTGTACCTCTATGATAGGGATTCGTACCCTGGTTTCTAGTGCCATGACCTATATACCAAGGCGGACTAGGTGTTTTGCAGTTTGACTTTATATGTCAATGTGGTGGACTCATATTGACAAGGGTGGGTGATATCTTAGGATAACAACTCTCATATAGATCTTATCTGGCACTATTTTTGACTTCACAATGGACAATTCGAGTTTGAGTGGTATACCTCACTCTCCTCAGGGCATAAAGATGTAAGACAATCATGTAGTATAATTATTTGGGGTTGTACACGCTTCATATTGGATGTTAACCCTTGCCTTGTTTCTTATACTGCTTAGTTGATATTTGATACGATAAGAGAAATTAACTATTTAGTATGTGATAGATTTACATGTTCTTCATATTCCTTCTAGGATGTATATATATTTCTATGCCTATATGATTAGTTGCTTAACATGATTAACCTATGTAATCTATTTAATTTATTCATTTAGTTGAATTTGCTCATCTTGTTTAATGATAATATATCTATGGTAACAATAATAGTTGGTTGAGAGTTATATATCTCGTTGGGACATGGGTATCATCTCGTGAGTTACCACATCTTTTTAGGTGGTCATCAATGGCCTGGTCAAGATCATGCGGCTGAGGAAGAGCATCTTGGAGATTAGTAGCCTCATAAGGTTGGATAGTTGCAGTTGTTAGTTTTGTAGTAGAGTCCTAGTGTCGTCCATGTACTCTCAGGACTGGGAAGGGATGTGTTTTGTAGATAATGTATATTAACACATGGTTTTGGCTGTATGCATGTGTTTGTATATGTGGCATGTATATGTGTACTGGATCCCTTTTGCATATAGGTTGTGGCTGATGCCACAGAAAAGATATAAATGTTTGATATGGTATGTGATATGATACATGTTCTTGGACCTCATTGTAACATGTTTTCCACACACGGTAATAATATGAGATCGGTTTTAATTTACCTTCTTATCTTAGTAATATGATGGTTTAGTTATGGATCACATGTTTTGTTTTGAGCAATCTCGTTGGTGTGGCGTTGGGCGTTACATGATAAGTTTGGTATCAAAGCTCTAGGTTCGCTGAGTTTACTGGTACATAGGACTTAGGTTTGTGTATGTTCTTATATAATCCAACATATCTAATGTCAGCTTATGCTTATGCAGATATGTCTACAAAATGTGAAGAACATGAAGATAATAGTTATGTGGTGACATGAGGTGGAGCAAGGAGGTAGCCACGGGAGGATAGAGTGCTGGAGATGGGGACAGAGAAGCATGTGGTGCCTCAGTTTGAACCAACAACTATGGCCATTTACATAAGTAAACATCTTGAACAAACCACCTATGAATTCATTGATTTGTAATCTAGAAAGAGTCACCATTTTACCCTAGACATCCCTTGATTAAAAACATAAAAATTTCCACTCAGAGTAGGGTAAAACCCACAAGCGATTGTTTATTTAAAACAAGTTGTAAATAAATGAACTTCTTAAGTTTATATTATAAAGGATACTATATAAATCACTTTATTAGGACCAACATATTACATTAGGCATCATTCCAATTTATTGGATAAAGAATCATTAGATCTTAACCATTGGATGAAGTTCATATATTAAAACCATCAATTGGAGTATAGGTCCAACCATTGCATCAAATGACCCAAGAAACCAATTGTTTAAGGCTTAATTGATGCTACATATACATGATTAACTCATCATAGGTTGTGGGTACCTGATCTACCATCACTAGTGACCATTAAGTCACCATAGGTTGTTAGATCAACACTATATTCATTAATCACCATCGAATATCAAGCTAATGTCACCATTGATTGATAGCATCATTAGGGTACTTAGTTGTTGATCATTAAGCTTATAATTAGGCCAACACCTGGACCAAGGGGTGAAAGTCAGTTGACAACCTTGGTCACCACCATCAATTATCATAAATACAACACTATCAGTTGTTGCAATTGTACCACCATTGAGTCATGTGTTTATAGAAGAAATCAGCTTTAAACCCTAAAATTGACCATTGGTTGATATGTGCTTACCACCATAGGTTGTCAAACCAACCTTATACAAGTAATATTATACCTTAGGAAGAACGTACACATCATTACAGGTTCATATAGAACTGAAATCAGAATAGGGAGCATTATAAAAATCGATATCCAAGTCAAGCATAGCTTTTTAGTGCATGGATCATCATTTTCAAGCAAGAACATGAGCTAGCAAGCTTATGGTAAGCAATAAATGTGGAGAAAGTTACAAAACTTGCCTCTAATCAGAAGATAAAATCCCAAATAGAATAAAACATGAGAAAGTATGGTAGGAAATCCAAGCATAAGTTGTGAACTCGTCCATCTAGTACCTTTCTTCATAAAATGAGCAAACCCTAAGCATAAGGAGCAAGAAAGGTAGTGTTTAGAGCTTTAGAGAAATTTCTACAATGTAACAGCAATGTTATGACCTGGAGAAAGGTATGAGGAAGTATAAAAAAGAAATAAATTGAGTAAATATGGGGATTCTTACTCTTTTAGGTCAAGATCACTAGAAGGAAGCTTTTTAAACCCTAAAAGGAAGTTAATTGCAACCCTAGATTCTTTCTCCCCAAGAAGATCCCCACTTTCTTCTTCCTTGGATAGGAACTTCACAGAAGCACAGAGGGAGAACTAGGTTCATAGGAGGAGGGAAGTGGTGGAGAGAAAATGGTTCGTTTGGGTGCTTAGGGATAAGTATATAAAATTTTAAGATAAAGAAAAAGAAAAAGTTGAAGTTCCAGTATCTTTCCAAGTGTCCATAACTTTAAACTATTCATAATATACAAGAACACACTCAAGAATATGCCCCACATATCATAGAGACCTTATTATCTCTCGTTTCTTGAATTTCCAAGCAAAACAAATAAATCATTAGTTGATAGCTCCAAAAGGTAGCTCATCCATAAAGGGGTAAAACCTAAATTACCATTCCAGAAAACACCTTCAAATTTAGGTTTAACAAGGACCCCCATGGATCAAAAAGATCAAGAATGATAACATAACATCTGATAAACATAATTCATGTGACAAATAGCAAAGAAAACCCCTAGATTGGGTAAATTGTATAAAAGTCCAAAATGTACATAAAATTGTATAACTTGCTCAAACAGTGTCCAAATTGGACCAAATTTGAAACTTAAGCTTGTCTTATGATTTCAAAGCATATAACAAGGCTATATTAGGGTTATAAGCACTCAATTATGCTAATTAATCTTATTCAACTCTTTAAGAAAGTTAGGGGCCTTACAACTATAAACCTCTAACTGGGATTTTGCCCCCAAAATCCAAGGTAAACAAAGATATATACTTCTCATGGACCTCATACACAATATTACACATGGTAACTTTCATCTCATGATGATGTCACATTATTCTCATAGAAGTCATATTCTTTTCCCTCAACTTCTGCATGTGTCATCTTTGTTCAGCATAGGAACTGTTGTACCACCTACACAGGTCTGGTAGTACCTTTCAAATTTGGGACTCTATTGTCATCTAAAACTATTCTATCTATTGCATCACGCATTTCTCAGAGGCCATACTCATTGTCTCTTAAAAAACATAGAACAACATGTATCTCTTATCATATGTAACTTTTAGAAGGTTTCATTTCTATGCTCCTTTAATGGTTGTTGTAATTAACCACTTAATCAACCAGGTAGGCATCTCCTAATTTTCAAGAACTATGAGGCATATGTTTTTAGAGGATTTCTAATCATCTCAATGGTGAACTGACCATCTGTTTGGTTGAAGAATCATACACTTGTCTATAACTGTTAACAAATGTAACTTCTTGATTGACCCTGTTAGGGGTAGAACAACGACAATTGTCTTCATCTTATCAGGATTCCCACAACACACTTAACAGATGTATCATAACTCCAAGAAGATACTTTAGTCAACCCCAAACTCACTCTTTCTAGACTTGTCACACATAAGTACAATTGCTTCATTATTGTTAAGGTTCAACAAAGATGTTGACCATGTTACTAACCATATCTGAAATACTTTGAGATGTCATCATTCAAAGCTTGCTACAACTTGTAAGACATGACCTGAACACTCTAATCCTCCTATTCATAAATTCTATTAGTACATTGGTTAGTATAAAGGACATAAACCTAAGCACATCATGGTCATGTAACTTATGTCATCCACTCTAACTCTTATGCATTGATATTTCATCCTAGGTTTATCTTAAAGGAACACAGTAGCACATGTCTTGTGATCAACAAACCATCTACCCTTGATAGTGGTCTTGTCCAGCTATCACTGAACCATACACAACATTACAGAATAATATTTTTTCCTTCCAAACAACATTTAGAGGGTCATCATCAACTCTATCTCTCTAAGGGAGAGGAACTTGGAATGTTTATTTAATAAACATCTCCAACCTTCACATACTTCCCCTTCTGTTGATACATCTTGGATACTAGGATTTATTACCTTAAGATCCACCTCATGCACTATAAGGAACTCACAGCCTTATCTCATCTACTTTTACAAACATAACAAATCTCAAGACATATAATAGGAGCCTTCCTAATTATTAAAAGTCTCAAAAGCAAACTCATCACAAACTTTATGATCTTGTAACCATAGTCCAAGCAACCTTCTACTATAATAATCCAACCAACCTCATGTTTACAATGAATCCACACATACCAAGTGGAAATGATCCACTTGAAAGATGCACCCTAGAAAGGAAAGACACAAATGGAAACACACTTCCCTCACAATAGAAGCATTATTCAAGGGTTACTAGTAAAAAGGTAACCAATTCTATTTTCATTATGTAGGTTACAACTTCTTATGTATCATTTTATCTTTTTCATTTTGGGTTCCTTGCCATTAGCATAGTAATCATCATGATTAACATATCTCATTATTCCTTCCTTGATGACTTTATCCCACTAGGGTATGTTCTCCTATTTTATTATTTTTTTCAACCACTTATCATCAGGTAAATCATCATATTCTTCATTTTCTTCATTAAAAATGGATCATCTCCCTTAATTTCTTTCAAATGCCATGTTGATTTTACATTAACACTTTCTTACACACATAGGTTGGTCTGAGATTAACTCTGGTTCCACCTTATTTCTTTTTCATTGTTCCCATTTATCTTCTCATTTTTTCTTATTATAGGAGTTCTCTCCATCTTATGTTGATTTCATACCTTGATTCCCTTTATAAGCACAGACTTATCTGTCTTTTACTTTATTATCTTCTTGAATCACATACTCAAGAACTCCTCTTTTTCTTATTTGTATTGGGATCTAGATTTCATAGTGTTGTATCTTTCTCTTATAGTTACCAAAAATTCAAGTTTTGATAGATAATGATGTAATTCTCATCTTCTCTTAAGGTAATATTGAGTTATCTGCACCATGATTTCTGATTCATTATGCTCTTTAGATTGTTTCAAAATGATTACCTGATCAGAGTAATAAAAAAGATAACAATCTAAAAGTTCCATACTTACCTTTTAATCAATAATTTAATACATGGACAGTGCACGCAAGTATTGAGATTAGGCAGTATGCACTATATTTTCATGTCATGTTCCTTACTTAAACATCATCCTAGTCCTAAGTTCTAGTGTCCCTGTAGACTCAGTGAACCTAAAAATCTGATACCAACTTAACTGTGACACCTCATCACGCTAAAGTAGATTACTCAAAACATAAAAACAATTGATCACCAATTAACCACATATCCAAATATATGGGTAAATTAAAACTAATTTCAACATCAACACCCGCTCAGAAACATTTGCATAGGAGTCTAAAATATTTCTTGTATCCATATTATGTCAAGAATTTGATACAAATTTTTCTATCGCCTTAGCCACAACGTATATACACAGGAGAACAATATTTGTGTATGTCACACAAACAAGCATTAACATGCTAACAAAAGTCTGATTTTTTTGAAACACTGTATACAAACTTTTCTTGCCCGGACCTGAGAGTACATGGACGAATCTAGGACACACTAGACATCTGATAAACTTTCTCAAAGATTCATTACTATAGTTCCTCTTTACTTCCACAGTTCTATTGTCGTCACTAACGATTACCTAAAAAGATGTGGTGAACCACAAGGGTGAGACCCATGTCCCGGCAAGAGATATAACCTCCAAAAACACTTATTGACTACAACATTTTAAATAGTTGATAACTGAGCAGTTGGAGTATTTAATAATCAATTTAACATATTGAGTAGTTTAAGTATGCTAAACAGATTAAGCAAATAATCTTAGCAACAGGTATGATCATCAACGAATATATAAGTAATAAATAAATTCATTTCTATGGATAGATATCTACTCAAATATCATCAACTTGCATCTAATAACAATCATTATCATTAATCTAATTATCATCATATTCCTTGATAATAGCATAAGAAATCTAATAGCATAAGCATCCCTGGCATCATGAATATGTCTAGTAACATAACATGGCTATCAATATTGGCATCTCAAATAAAGGGGACAAATCTATATCATAAGTAGAACTAACATCATAGCACAATTAACTACATAGGCATGATTAGCAGTTTAAGAATTTCTAATTACATAGGCATGGCTAGCAATATTAAACATAGCTAGAAGCATCATCTTAACCATCAATGTTAGTATATTTGACAATATAAGCATGTTTACAACATGAGCACAACTACACCATAAGAATATCTATTATCTCTTATTGTACTATACATGATCTTAGTGAAAAGAAAGAAAACAAGGGTTATCATCCAATATGAAGTGTTGTGTATAACGCTAAATAGATATGCTACACGTCTGTCTTACATCTTTTATTATGCTCTGAGGAATTTGAGGATACCACTCAAAATCCAACTGACCACTGCTAAGTCAAAATCAGTGATAAACAAGATCTAGGAAGAGTCGAACACCTAAAATCTTCTCCTCCCCTGGTCAGTATGGGTCCGCCACAACGACACATAAGGTTAAGCTGCTAACAGCCTAGTCCATCCTTGGTACAGGTCACAACACTAGTGAAAGGAGGTGGGTACGCATACCCTACCATCCGAGGTACAACCGCAGTTGTTCTCCAATCTCATCACATATATAATCACTGAGACACGACAACAATCATTCTCAAATTGAGATCTTTGTATGACCACAATCATCCTACCTAAACACTTGGATTTAGGATGACAAACACCTCACATACTCAATAGTATGCGCTCTGAGTTTCCCTTAGGAATACTCATTTCATCATCTGGAAAGTTCTGACACTCAGATGGATCTATGGCATAGGACACTACATGACTAGAATTTCACTTGATTAATTATTTCCAATTGGGTGAATTAAGAATACATCATACAAGTGGACATACAAACCCTAAATCATCTCTAGCAAACATTGCTATATAATGATTTCAGAATATATAAAATGTATGATACATATTTTTCATCATCTCATCATCACACCATGCTATTCACTTGCCATTCACGAGATTGCACTTGTCATCATACTATCACATGATATAAATCCTTTTCACAATATCAAAGGGTATCAACCCTTATCAACACAAGAGGATTACACCTCATTCAGGGCTCAACCATGACCAAAGGTCATTAAGACAATCATACTATTCCCTATAAGATCATCATTATCTTTCCATGCCTTCTAACAAGGCTCAACACCATCACTTACATATAATACACCGAACAACACAATATTGCATTAATGAGTTGGGAGATATTTATAAACAATCATAGCAGGGTTATATTAACATTAAGAACATCCATTTATGACATCAACATGCAAGGAATCTAGATATGATTAACCCTCATCATATTCATAATGCACAAGTTTAGCATAAGAAAGTATCAACCATGTGGCTATGATAACCACCAATTAACACATTAAGGTTATGATCATATTAAGGAGATTATTCCACCATCATGCCATCATATAAGATGCTTAAGCATGAATACTCATATTTATCTATTTGCATTAGACTTACGTTCAACAAGATAAATTATATTTATATTACTAATCAACACTCATACCTAAACTCTAACTCATGGAATCCCCATTGGATCACGGATGCATAAGGTGAACCATAACCATCACAATCCATACCATTTTCATGTATGGATCCACACATAACTCAAGGTGTAACCATCGGGTTATAGCATGCTATGGTTTCAATAACAATAAGAGAGTACTCCATGATTGTATTAATCATTCAAGGACAATAAAAATAAGAGAGTACTCCATGATTGTATTAATCATTCAAGGACTATTCATACCCAATTACCATCATTTAGTTATATTAAAGCTAGGTATAACATGTTATGCCTCATTAGGGCTACCCATTAATTCATTATGGTGATTATAAATCATAATCATACGAGGGTAAGGGTAAGATTACAAGTTTAAGGCATTAAACCATCAAATTCTCATCATTAGAATCATAACATTATACTACAGGCTTCATCCAAAACAATGGGAATATTGAGGCATCAACTTCTAACCATTAAATGTAGAAAAGGTAAAGTCATTGGTAGTTTACATAAGCAAACATCTTGAACAAACCACCTATGAAGACATTGAGTTGTGTTCTATAAAGATTCACCATTTTACCCTAGATATCCCTTGATTAACAACATAGAAATTTCCATTGAGAGTAGGGTAATACCCGCAAGCGATTGTTTATATAAAACAAGTTGTCAATAAAGGAGCTTCTTAAGTTGATCTCATAAAGGAGACCATATAAATTACTTTATTAGGACCAACATATCACATTACACATCATTCAAACTTTTTGGTTGAAGAATCATTAGATCTTAACCATTGGGTGAAGTTCATATATTAAAAGCATCAATTGGAGTATAGGTCCAACCATTGCATCAAATGACCCAAGAAACCATTGGTTTAAGGCTTAATTGATGCTACATCTACATGCTTACCTCATCATAGGTTGTGGGGACCTGATCTACCATCACTAGTGACCATTTAGTCACCATAGGTTGTTAGATCAGCACTATATTCATTAATCACCATCGAATATCAAGCTAATGTCACCATTGATTGATAACATCATTAGGGTACTTAGTTTTTTATCATTAACCTTATAATTAGGCCAACACCTGACCTAAGGAATCAAATTCAGTTGACAACCTTGGTCACCACCATCAGTTGTCATGAAGACAACACCATCGGTTATTACAATGGTACCACCATTGGGAGTCATGTGTTTATAGAAGAAATCAGCTTTATACCCTAAAATTGACCATTGGTTGATAGGTTCTTAGCACCATAGGTTGTCAAACCAACCCGATACAAGTCATATTACACCTTAGGAAGAATTTACACATCAATAAAAGTTCATATAGAACTGAAATCAGAATAGGGAGCATTATAAAAATCGAAATCCAAGTCAAGCATAGCATTTTAGTGCATGGATCATCATTTTCAAGAAAGAACATGAGCTAGCAAGCTTATGGTAAGAAATAAATGTGGAGAAAGTTATAAAACTTACATCTAATTAGAAGATAAAATCCCAAATAGAAGAAAACATGAGCAGGTAGGGTAGGAAATACAAGCAAAGTTGTGAACTTGTCCATCTAGCACATTTCTTCATCAAATGAGCAAACCCTAAGCATAAGGAGCAAGAAAGGCGGGGTTTTAGAGCTTTAGAGTAATTTATACAATGGAACAGAAGGGTTCTGACCTGGAGAAAGTTAGGAGGAAGGATAAAAAAGAAATAAACGGAGGAAAGAAGGTGATTCTTACTCTTTTAGGTCAAGATCACTAGAAGGAAGCTTTTTAAACCCTAAAAGAAAGTCAATTGCAACTCTAGATGCTTTTTCCTCAAGAAGATACCCACTTTCTTCTTTCTTGGATAGGAAATTTGCAGTAGAACAGAGGGAGAATAAGGTTCATAGGAAGAGAGAAGTGTTGGAGAGCAAATGGTTCATTTGGGTGCTTAGGGACAAGTATATAAAACTTTAAGATAAAGAAAAAGAAAAAGTTGAAGTTCTAGTATCTTTCCAAGTGTCCATGGCCTTAAACTATTAAGAATATATAAGCACACACACAATCAGCTGCCCCACATATCATATAGACCTTATTATCCCTCGTTTCTTGAATTTCCAAGGAAAACAAATAAATCATTAGTTGATATATCCTAAAGGTAGTTCATCCATAAAGGGGTAAACCCTAAAATACCCTTGGAGAAAACACCTTCAAACCAAGGTTTAACCAATAGACCCATGGCTCAAAAATATCAAGAATGATAAGATAACATCTAAGAAACATAATTCATTTGACAAATTGCAAAGAAACCCCTCGATTGGGTAAATTGTAGAAAAGTATGAAATGTACATAAAATTGCATAACTTGCTCAAACAATGCCCAAATTGGACCAAATTTGAAACTTAAGCTTGTCTTATGATTTCAAAGCATATCACAAGATTATATTAGTATTATAAGCACTCAATTATGATAATTAAGGTTATTCAACTCTTTAAGCAAGTTTAGGGGCCTTACAACTATAAACCCTTAATAGGGACTTTGCCCCCAAAATCCAAGGTAAACAAAGATAGATACTTCTCATGGACCTCATACCCAGTCCTCCAAATGGTCACTTTCATCTCATGATGATGTCAAATTATTCTCGTAGAAGTCATATTCTTTTCCCTCAACTTCTGCATGTGTCATCTTTGTTCAGCATAGGAACTATTGTACCACATGTTCAGGTATGGTAGTACCATTAAACTTTGGGACTCTATTGTCATCTGAAACTATTCTTCTATTGTATCACACATCACTCAGAGGCCATACTTGCCATCTCATACCAAACATTGAACAACATGTATCTATTATCATATGTAACTTTTACAAGGTTTCATCTCTATGCTCCTTTAATGGTTGTTGTAATTAATCATTTAATCAAATAGGTAGGAATATCCTAATTTTCAAGAAATATGAGGCATATATTTTTAGAATATTCTCTAATCATCTCAATGGTGAACTGACCATCTGTTTGGTTGAAGAATCATATACTTGTCTATACTCATTAACAAATACAACTTCTTAATTGACCTTATTTGGGGTAGAGCAACGACATTGTCTTCATCTTATCAGGATTCCCACAACACACTTAACATATGTATAATAACTCCAAGAAGATACTTTAGTCAACCCCAAACTCACTCTTTCTAGACTTGTCACACATAAGTACAATTGCTTCATTATTATTAAGGTTTAACAAAGATGTTGACCATGTTACTAACCATCTCTGAAATACTTTGAGATGTCATCATTCAAAGTTTGACACAACTTGTAATACATGACTTGAGCACTCTATTCCTCCTATTCATAAATTCTATTGGTACATTGGTTAGTCTAAAGGACATAGCCCTAAGCTCATCATGGTCATGTAACTTATGTCATCCACTCTAACTATTATGCATTGATATTTCATCCTAGGTTTATCTTAAAGGAACACGGTAGTACGTCTACTGATCAACAAACCATCTATCCTTGATAGTGGTCTTATTCAGCTATCATTGAACCATACACAACATTATAGAATCACTTTTGTTTTTCCTTCCAAATAGAATTTAGAGGGTCATCATCAACTCTCTATCTCTCTCTAAGGGAGAGGAATACTTGGAATGCTTATTTAATAAACATCTCCAACCTTAACATACATCCCATACTATTTATACATCTTGGATACTAGGATTCATTACCTTGGGATCCACTTCATGCACTATAAGGAACTTACATCCTTATCTCATCTACTTTTACCAACATAACAAATCTCAAGACATATAATAGGATCCTTCCTAATTATTAAAAGTCTCAAAAGTAAACTCATCACAAACTTTATGATCTTGGAACCATAGTCCAAGCAACCTTCTACTATAATAAGCCAACCAACCTCATGTTTACAATGAATCCACACATACCAAGTGGCAATGGTTCACTTGAAAGATGTGCACTAAAAAGGAAAGACATAAAGGGAAACACACTTCCCACATCATAGACGCATTTTTCAAGGGTCAGTAGCAAAAAGGTAACCAATTCTACTTTCATTATGCAGGTTACAGCTTCCTATGTATCATTTTACCTTTTTCATTTTGGATTCCTTGCCATTAGCATGGGAATCATCATGATTAACATATCTCATTACTCCTTCCTTGATGACTATTTATCCCACTAGGGTATGTTCTCTTATTTTATTATGTTTTTCAACCACTTATCCACAGGTAAGTCATCATATTCTTCAGTTTCTTCATTAAACATGGATCATCTCCCTTAATTTCTTTCACATGCCATGTATATTTTACATTAACACTTTCTTACACACATAGGTTGGTCTGAGATTAAATCAGGTTCCACCTTATTCCTTTATCATTGTTCCCATTTATCTTCTCATTTTTACTTATTATAGGAGTTCTCTCCATCTTATGTTGATTTTATACCTTGATTCACTTTATAAGCACAGACTTATCTGCCTTTTACTTTATTATCTTTTTGAATCACATCTTCAAGAACTCCTCTTTTTCTTATTTGTATTCAGATTTAAATTTCATGGTGTTGTATATTTCTCTTATAGTTACCAAACAATCAAGTTTTAATGGATAATGATTAAATTCTTACTTCTCTTGAGGTAATATTGAGTTATCTGCACCACTCTTTAGATTGTTTCAAAATGATTACTTGATCATAGTAATTAAAAAGCTAACAATCTAAAAGTTCCATACTTACCTTTTCTTCAATAATTGAATACCTGGCCAGGACACCCAAGTATTGAGATTAGGCAATATGCTCTATATTTTCATGTCATGTTCCTTACTTAAACATCATCCTAGTCCTAAGTCCTAGTGTCCCTGTTGGCTCAATGAACCTAAAGCTCTAATACCAACTTAATTGTTACACCTCGTAACGTTAAAGGAGATTACTCAAAAGATAAAAAACAATTTATCAACAATTAACCACATACCCAAAAATATGGGTAAATTAAATCTGATTTCTGTTAGGTTTTAGGGGAGACAGAGAAGGCAGCGGAAACAAAAAAAAATTCTTCTCCCAAACCCAGAATAAAGGAATCGTGTCAATGTCTATATAATAGGAACAATGGTTTGTGGAGGCGTACCTTGTCCTGAGGCTTGCTCGGCGACGTTACCTCGTGGCTTGTGCAGTCTTCACCTCCAGTCTTGGACGGTGTTTGTGCAGCTCCTGGTCTCACCGGGACTATCGGGATTGACAGCTATCCTCCAAGCGGCAGAAGTCTCCCGCCTCTGAAGAAGTCTACACGGACCACCTGGAACTCCAATCTCCTTGTCTCACAAGGAATCAGAAGGAGTCGCACCCTCCTATCGGCATACTAGTCACCGACACACTCTCCTACCACCAATCATTTTCTGTAGTTGTCTTTCTCTTATTGTGCCTCCCTTATCGGGCAGCACTAGCTTGGGCTCTCTCGGTTACAAAAACCAGAGAGAACGACAACTTTGCAGAGCAACTGGTGTTCTGAGTTGTTGTTCCTGAGAACCCCCAATACCCCTATATATAGGAGGGTCATGGGACATGGCTCTCTATCCCGGGTAATGCAGGATTAAAGCAGGAGTAGAAGGGTTCAAGATTTTCCACAAAATGACCAATATACGCTAGCTGAACTGGTCGTTTCACACCCTAAAACGATCGTTTCAGGCCCTGAACTGATCGTTTGGGTCCTGAGTCGATCGTTTGGGGCTCTGAGCTGATCGATTGGTGCTCCGGGCTGATCAGTTCGTGGTCCTGATCCAACTCAAATTGACTTTCAAATTTGTTTCTAATTAAGCAAATATTAATCCTTGTCCAAATCAAATTTGAACAAGTGAAACAAATTGTATTTGCAAAATAGTCTTCTGACTTTCCAAATGATCTCGGTTGGTCCACGAACCGATCAGTTCAATAATTGAGCCAATTGTTTCATGGTACATGAGTCGATCGTCTCACCAGTTGAGTCAATCAGTTCACCAACCTGAGCCGATCAGTTCAACTCTTGAGCCGATCGGTTGGGGCAGCA
Source organism: Alisma plantago-aquatica (assembly GCA_963693085.1). Classification (NCBI taxonomy): domain Eukaryota; kingdom Viridiplantae; phylum Streptophyta; class Magnoliopsida; order Alismatales; family Alismataceae; genus Alisma; species Alisma plantago-aquatica. The sequence continues at coordinate 1,219,194,734 of OY856410.1, read as the reverse complement.
CCCTGTACAAAATCAATCAATTGCAGTTCCAATCAATTTGATACTCTAATCAATCAGTCCAACACCTTGAACACTATGATACTGAGCTATCAATTGATTGAGTGTTTAATTGAACTACTAAACTCCTTTAGTAATCAATCTAAACATCGTTTGTGGATAAACTCCTCTTCCAGGTTAAATCCTATGTGTGTGACCCTGCAAGTCCATTTCACATTGATAGTGAAGGTCCATAACACTTATGACTTCACAAGCAAAGAGTGGTGCCTAGTCGCACATCAATGCTACCCAAGTGAAATAGAAAGTTGGAGAACAACTTTCAATCCTACAATCCGTGAATGGTGTTATAGTGAATGTATAATTCCTTTGTCACTGATATCCCGAATGAACTCAAGGCATGGAACAGTCATCATGTCAATGTTCATTCACTTTCTTGATCTCAGAGTAGATTGGAGGAGATATGTATGACATCAATATCATATACTGATTCACACATGAGTGTTCATGCCTATCTCAATCCTACTCATCAAGTGGCCATGGATATCAAACTCCCTCAGGAGGGACAAATCCCATATCTATCACTCACCCCTCAAAAGCCCCATGTGTCAAAGCCACCCAATCATCACCTTTATAACAACCCATGTTTTAGGACTGTGTTTGATGATGTCAAAGTGTGCCCAACGACATGTGTTGAGTGTAGTGATTTCAAGTCAAAGAATCACACTCACCACCATTACTGTGAGAACTGACTGTGACTACCATGTCATGGTTTTGTGTGTCAAACTCACGGTGGGTCTGTCCGATAAACTTGTTCTCTAACAAGTACCTATGTGTTTGGTTTGATATCCCCATATCATGATTAATGAGATTTTGTCATCAACCAACACCACAATCGAGTCGTGTGTGTCACTGTTGCCTATCTTCCTACCACAATGACATCCGACTAGGGACATAATAAGAATGTAAAAACTCTTAGCATCTGTATGATCTCATCATTCATGTCTTGAACCTGAAAGCTTACGTCATTGAGTATTGTCATTCTCTAGACATTCAATCTGTTTTATCATTATCTCATATGACTAAACTAGAAAGAATTGGAAGCTTGCCTTTGATGTTTATCAAATCAATCTTAATGTATCCCACCAATCATCCCATGATTAGCTCTCAGGGCATACATACCAACAGAGCCAATCACCCTTGAATCATATTCATAGTGATCTTCAAACATGTCCCACATGTTACTATTCTCTAGTGCTTATGCAGTGAGTTATGGCAACACCTTGCCAGAGTCGGTATTGACTGCATGTCTCTCATCTCTTCACTATGCGTCATACGTATGAAATGGAGTTGCCGCAATATGCGATCTAGTATTCCTTTTCTAACCTTTAGCCACATTGCATGACCAAGTACTCCTTACTTGTCATCAAAGATCAGAATAACAATAAGTTCATCTCATGAACTTCCAAATCCATATAGTATCCACTAATGTTCTCTAACATACAGATACTCGGCATTTCCTTTTAAACAACTTTATTGGAACGTTTCCATTTATCAACAAACATTCACTTTTATATATCCTATATATATGTTGCGATTAATTTTCTGTCCCTTTCGGAAGTTCGCATCAGTGTAACTCTTTACAGTGAACCCTTCCTTATTTCCATAGAACTAGGAACAGACATCCACTCGTCATGTCCCACATATGAGTTATCAGGATGACCACATCATATTGTCATATCCTACATAAAAGATGATGAATGCACTTTATTTTGCTATGTCCATACATGCAAGATAATGGGATGATTACATACATGATAGATCCATATTTATTCTCAGTGTTCCCATTCTTCATAAGAATTTTACACTTGTCCTTGGGATACCAACTTCATGTAACATGGAAAGGTTTTCTCTCACTGAATCTATGCACACTGAATCCTTCAGTATAGATTGCCAATGTATGCTCTCTTTTTTCAGGTCAAGAGGTTTTTGAGAACTATCTCTATAGATCTCTATTCCTATCACATAGGAAACGTCACTATCTTCCTTAAAGATAATTTCCACTCTGGATTTCCATTCTAGAACATTTAATTTCACATCAACATGTGGAATGTGAATACACTCCCACTAAATCACAGATCCCTTCTTTATCTTTGACATATCAGTCAAAACCTTTGACTATATCATTAAAGTAAAGATCACAATTCTAAGTTTCTTGTACTCAATCAATCATATTGATTAGTCCATTGTAACTTATAGACTTTATTTGCATTAATGGATTCATAAACCTTATAGGTTATGTCACGTACACATCCTTGTTTTATTCCTCATAGGAATGTGGTTTTAATATCTGTATGCCAAATCTTTTTGTCATTAAGTTGCAATCAACAAGCATCATCCTTCTCTAAATGTCATCCATGTGTCTTAACACTTAAGACTCAATCGCACTTATAGATTTCATCCCAATGGGTGCTACCATTAAGGTCATACCTTATGGTTCACATGGAAGTCATTTAGGATGTAATGGTCATAAACCATAACTCAAAATATGGTTCCTCATATTCATCTAGGTAGTTGACTCATCACATGACCTACTCATCACATAGATAATCGAGGTGTATCTGTCAAGGATATAAGAACTCACAACTCCTTGTGATTCTTAATGTCCTTTATTAGTGTAGAATATTCTTTATTTAAGAAGAAATTATTTATTTGATAATCATCCTCTAACTCCTTAGAGTATGACTCCTTGTTGATTTAGACATCACCATGCCTTAATCATGAGTTCACTATGATACACTATCATAATCACTCATAAGGTTCTCAAACATTTGGTTCAAGTATTTCATTCATTGATCTCATTAAGAATTAACACTTTACCAAATTCATACTTCATCTATGATATTCTTGAACACTTCAAGATATTCATATTGGTATTTCTCTAAACACCGTTTGAAGTATTTAACATTTGCTCCAATAGTTATGTAAATACATCACATGTATTATACCTAATAGGATAATCAATCTCCCACTACTACTAGTGAAGATTGATTAATCATGTCTAAGATATTCATGTCTCTTACTGGTTCTCTAACCAAAAGAGTCTAGATTTATCCATCATATGGAAACTAGAAATGAATTTCTCATAATTTATGCTAATTTGATTGTTTGAGTTATCAATAACTTTTATGTATCATTTTATCTTATGCATACCAAGTATCACAAGATAAAACAAGGCATTGCCACAAAGATTGAAACATCAACTTTATTAATTGCCATCATTGTCATACAATGTGCAAAAATAATGTGTTTCTATCCATTGGAAAATATGAAATAGCAGTTCATAACTGTATTACATGCCTTCAAGGTTGAAAATAAACTAAAGTACTCCTATCTTTGGCGGCAACACTTGCCCCATTTATTGAGTGCTTTACACTTTACATCTTCGTATCATATACCTCAAAAGTGTTATAAGTTTATTTCATGACACCTTGAGGTGGAGACGTCTGTCGCCTCCTTCTTCTTTAGTTCTTCCAGATAGAGTGGACAATTCCTTTTCCAATGTCCTGGCTTTTGACAATGGTGGCAATTGCCTCTCTTGGTCACGCCTCCTTTGGCCTTGAGAGCTGAAGACACCTTGGGATGCAGGCTAGCATCAGAACCCTTCTTAGCTTTGCCCTTGCCCTTGCACTTGGACTTGCCTTTCTTGCTGTTGATCATCATCACAGACTTAGGCGCGTCCTTCTTCATCTGTGTCTCGGTTGTCCTCAACATGCCCAACAACTCTGTCAATGGCTTGTCAAAGTTGTTCATGTTGTAGTTCATCACAAACTGACTGTATGATTCTGGCAACGATTGCAGTATCACGTCAGCAGCTAACTCTTGGCTCATGGGAAATCCCAGTCTCATTAGGTTCTCCACATACCCAATCATCTTGAGCGTGTGAGGACCAACTGGATCTCCTTCTATCATGACACACTTGAACAGTGCTCTGGAGACATCATACCTCTCTTGTCGTGCTTGATCTTCATACATGTTCTTGAGATGTTGAATCATCTCAATGACACCCATATTCTCATGTTGTATCTACAACTCGTGGTTCATGGAGCACAACATCAAGCACTTTGCATCAATGGCATCATCAGAATGCTTCTTATAAGCATCCCTTTCTGTCTTTGGTGCGGTAGGAGCAGGTTCCTCTAGAACAGGAGTATCCGGGACATAGAGCTTTCTCTCTTGAGTGAGAACAATTCTCAATGTCCTAAATAGTCATGGAAGTTAGTCCCATTCAGCTTGTCCTTCTCAAGGTTAGTCCCATTCAGCTTGTCCTTCTCAAGGACCGATCGCAATGAAAAGTGATTGTTGTTTTTTTTCATTTGTACTACAAAAGGAAAAGTATGCAATTTAGTCCAAAACTCAATTTTGACTTATTTGATTGATTTGAAAGGTTGACTATATAATTAGGACTTTAATTAATTATCACTCCCACTATTTTTGTTCAAATTGATAGCCCTCACCATCAATTCAGAAGATTGCAACGTATAATCTTCTAGTGGGTCAAGATCCTGAAATCCTCTGAGTCATGGACCAGCTAGGGCTGTCACCCACAACTTAGATCTTCTAGGTAGGCAACTTTTTCCAATTGCATCATATGAAACTCTTGAATGATGTCATATGAAAATCCTTTCCATGATCACCTCCATGCCTCAAGGTGTTAGATCCTATCTAGGTCACCTTGTTAAGTCCGACCTAAAGCCAACACGATGAATATGCACCCTGCTAGGGCAGACCCACATATCCATCCTTCACGCTTCCACGAGATAGACGGTGTATTACGCTAGGGCGTGCCCACACTTGGCCGATCAAGCTATTCACGTGTGTCGCATTTGGAAGGCATCTAAAACTTTAATATTTAATGAGGGATTTGGTTTTATAGGTACATATATATATCCAATCACCACAATACATAGTACGTATCACAGACATGCTATATTCCACAGAAAACATGTGAAATGATAAAAGCGATGATTATGGCCATCCTAATGTGATTCCTCGAGCCAAGAGGAATCATGGTCATCTAGGTCTTCATCACATGCAACCTATACAAGATGAAGTGTTATAGCCGTCTGAGTTTATCAACTCATCATATGAATGACCTGCTCACCCTGGCTGGTCGTCTGGGTGCCACCAGCCGATCGGTTGGTTCCTCCAACCGATCGGTTCGCCTAGTCATCGTGCATCTCCTCATGGCCACCACCCGATCATCTCGCTCCATGAACCGGTCATCTGGATCACCAACTGATTAGTTCACTCCTTGAACCGACCGTCTGGAGAGCCAACTGATCGGTTCATGCCTTGAACCGATCGTCTCAGTCGCCATCAGGTTGTCTTCCATTCTTTGACATAATAGGAAATAAAAGTTCTATCCTATTTACATTTGAATTGGGAAACCCCGAGTTACATTCGGGGGGTGCAAAGGTAGGAAAGAAATCTCAAGTTATCTTGAGTTACATCAGGAATAAGGAGGTAGGGAATCGGTGCGTAGACCGAGATGCAAGAAACCACGTACAACCAAGCACACATACATAGGGTTTAATGACCATAACCACACTATACATTCACCACAAAACTCGTTTAAGGGCGACGCGTATCGAGTGCATTCATATTACATATCATATATGTATATTGGGAATTGTGGATTTAGGATTGGACATGCATAAAGCCAATTTTATTCGCATCGTATGCAATAAATAAAGGTGACAAACCAAAATCGATCACATTGATAATCCTAAAGTATAGAGCAGTTGACGTGGCTTTGATACTACTGTTGGGTTTTAGGGGATATAGAGAAGGCAGCGGAAAGAAAAAAAAATTCTTCTCCCAAACCCAGAATAATGGAATTGTGTCAACGTCTATACAATAGGAAGGATGGTTTGTGGAGGCGTACCTTGTCCCGAGGCTTGCTCGGAGATGTTACCTCACGGCTTGCGTGGTCTTCACCTCCAGTCTTTGAAGGTGTCTGTGCAGCTCCTGGTCTCACCGAGATTGTCGGGATTGACAGCTATCCTCTGAGCAGAAGAAGTCTCCCGCCTCTAAAATAGTCCACACGGACCACCTAGAACTTTGATCTCCTTGTCCCACAAGGAATCGGAAGGAGTCGCACCCTCCTGTCAGTGTACTAGTCACCGACACACTCTCCTACCACCAGTCGCTTTTGTATAGTTGTCTTTCCCTTGTTGTGCCTCCCTTATTGGGTAGCACTTGCTCGGGGCTCTCTCGGTTACCAAAACTAGAGAGAACGATAACTTTGTGTAGCAGTTGGTGTTCTGAGTTGTTGTTCCTGAGAAGCCCCCAATACCCCTATATATATAGGAGGGTCATGGGACATGGTTCTCTATCCCGAGTAGTGTGGGATTAAAGTAGGAGTAGAAGAGTTCAAGATTTTCCACAAAATGACCAGATCGTTTCACACCCTGAAACAATCATTTCAGGCCCTGAATCAATCGTTTGGGACCTGAGCCGGTCATCTGGGGCTCTGAGCCGATCGGCTAGTACTTCGAGCTGATCAGTTCATGGTCCTGATCCAACTCAAATTGACTTTCAAATTTATTTCCTATTAATCAAATATTAATCCTTGTCCAAATCGAATTTGTACAAGTGAAACAAATTGTATTTACAAAATAGTTTTCTGACTTTCCAAATGATATCAGTTGGTCCACGAACCGATCAGTTCAACAATTAAGCTGATCATTTCATGGTACATGAGCCGATCGTCTCACCAGTTGAGCCGATCGGTTCACCAACCTAAGCCGATTGGTTCAAGTCTTGAGTCGATCAATCGGGGCAGCAGACTGTGCAAAATCAGTCAATTGTAGTTCCAATCAATGTGATACTCTAATCAATCGGTCCAACACCTTGAACACTATGATACTGAGCTATCAATTGATTGAGTGTTTAATTGAACTACTAAACTCCTTTAGTAATCAATCTAAACATCATTTGTGGATAAACTCCTCTTGCAGGTTGAATCCTATGTGTGTGACCCTACAGGTCCCTTTCACATTGGCAGTGAAAGTCCATAACACTTATGATTTCACAAGCAAAGAGTGGTGCCTTGTCGCACATCAGTGCTACCCAAGTGAAATAGAAAGTTGGAGAACAACTTTCAATCCTACAATCTGTGAATGGTGTTACAATGAATGTATAATTCCTTTGTCACTGATATCCCGAATGAACTCAAGGCATGGAACAGTCATCCTGTCAACGTTCATTCACTTTCTTGATCTCAGGGTAGATTGGAGGAGATATGTATGACATCAATATCACATACTGATTCAAACATGCGTTTGCACACCTATCTCAATCCTACTCATCAAGTGGCCATGGATATCAAACTCCCTCAGGAGGGACAAATCTCATGTCTATCACTCACCCCTCAAAAGCCCCATGTGTCAAAGCCACCCAATCATCACCTTTATAACAACCCATGTTTTAGGATTGTGTTTGATGATGTCAAAGTGTGCCCAATGACATGTGTTGAGTGTAGTGATTTTAGGTCAAAGAATCACACTCACCACCATTACTATGAGAACTGACTGTGACTACCATGTCATGGTTCCATGTGTCAAACTCATGGTGGGTCTGTCCGGTAAACTTGTTCTATAACAAGTACCTATATGTCTGGTTTGATATCTCCATATCATGACTAATGAGATTCTGTCATCAACCAACAACAGAATCTAGTCTTGTGTGTCATTGTTATCTATCTACCTTCCACAATGACATCTGACTAGGGACATAACAAGAATGTACAAACTTTTAGCATCTGTATGATCTCATCGTTCAGGTCCTGAACCTGAAAGCATACATCATTGAGTACTGTCATTCTCTAGACATTCAATATGTTCTATCATTATCTCATATGACTAAAATAGAAAGAATTGGAAGCTTTCCTTTGATGTTTATCAAATCAATCTTAATGTATCCCACCAATCATCCCATGATTGGCTCTCAGGGCATACATACCAACAATTTTAACATCAACACCTTCTCAAAAACAAGTGCATAAGAACCCAACATCATTCTTATATCCATACTATGCCAAGAATTTGATATAAATTGTTCTATCCCCTTAGCCACAACGTATATACATAGGAGAACAATATTCGTGTATGCCACACAAACAAGCATTAACATGCTAACAAAAGTTCGATCTATTTGAAACACCATATACAAACGTTTCCTGCCTAGACCTGAGAGTATAGGGATGACTCTACGACACACTAGACATCTGATCAACTTCCTCATAGATTCATTACTGTAGTTCCTCTTTACTTCCGTAGTTCTATTGTCGTCACTATTGATTACCTAAAAAGATGTGGCAAACCACAAGGGTGAGACCCATGTCCTAGCAAGAGATATAACCTCCAACAACGCTTACTATTTACAATATTTTAAATAGTAGATAACTAAGAAGTTGGAGTATTTAATAATCAATTTAATAGATTGAACAATTTAAGTATGATAAACAAATTAAGCAAGTAATCTTAGCAATAAGTATGATCATCGATGCATATATAGGTAACAAATAAATCCATTGCTCTGGATAGATATCTACTCAAATATCATCAAATTGCATCCAATAACAATCATTATCATTAATCTAACTATCAGCATATTCCTTTCTAATAGCACAAGCAATCTAGTAGCATAGGCATCCCTGACATCATGAATATGTCTAGTAACATAACATGGATATCAATATTGGCATCTCAAATTAAGAACTTCAGTTCTATAGCCTTACCCTTGACCAAGTTAACCCGGAAAGATGTTCCTTTTGCCTGGAGTAATAAGTGTCAACAGTCTTTTCAACTGTTGAAGGAGAGGTTGACAAGTGCACCTGTGCTTGTACTACCTGAGCAAGGAAAAGGATATGTGGTTTATTGTGATGCCTCCAAGAATGGACTCGGATGTGTGTTGATGCAGGGTAAACAAGTGATTTCTTTCGCTTCCCGACAACTTAAGAAACACGAGGAAAATTATCCGACACACGATCTGGAGTTGGTTGTTGTGGTTCATGCCTTGAAGATCTGGAGACACTATCTCTATGGAGAAACCTTCCAGATTTTCACAGACCACAAGAACCTAAGTATATCTTCTCTCAGCATGAGCTTAACATGAGGCAACGTCGTTGGATGGAGTTAATCAAGGACTACGATTGTACAATTGACTACCATCTAGGGAAGGCCAATGTGGTTGCAGATGCCTTAAGTAGGAAATCAGCAACATCAACCATGGATATAGCACAACTAAGTTCCTTAGTATGTTCTAGAAGAGATATGCTTATCTCTTTAAGGCAAGACAATGTGCAGTTGAGGGTGTCATTGTTAGCCGGTTTGTTAGCTGAGATGCATATTAAACCTACCCTAAGAGAACAGATAAAGGAGGCACAGCAAGTTGATGTTGCAGTTCAGCAGATCAGATCTAAGTTTGGTAATGAGAAGCGAGAAGGTTTTCATGATTTGGATGATCAAGTGGCATGCTATCATGGGAGGATGATAGTATCAGATGTGGATAACCTGAGGAAGCTAATTCTGGAGGAAGCTCATTCTTCGATGTATGCTATGCATCCAGGGAGCACCAAGATGTATCGGAACTTGAAAGATATGTATTGGTGGCCTGGGATGAAGAAGGATGTAGCTGAGTTTGTTCTAAGGTGTCCTGTGTGTCAGCAGGTTAAGGTTGAACACTAGAAGCTTGCAGGAACAATGCAACCTTTACCCATACCACAGTGGAAGTGGGACCATGTGACCATGGACTTTGTTGTTGGCCTACCCAGGACAAGCAAAGGACATGATTCCATTTGGGTAATTGTTGATAGGTTGACAAAGACAGCACATTTCTTACCTGTCAAAACAACCTATTCTGCTGAAAGGTTATCACAGTTGTATGTTCAGGAGATAGTGCGTTTGCACGGAGTACCAGTCACTATAGTTTCTGACAGAGGTACCCAGTTTACAAGTCGCTTTTGGGAGCAGTTACAAAGAGCCTTAGGCACCAAGTTAAGGTTTAGTACAGCCTTTCATCCACAGACTGATGGACAGTCGAAGAGGACTATACAGACCTTGGAGGACCTGTTGAGAGCATGTGTTCTCCAGTTTACTGGGAGTTGGGATCTACACCTAAGCTTGATAGAGTTTTCCTACAACAATAGCTATCAGCATAGCATTAATATGGCACCATATGAAGCCTTGTATGGAAGACATTGTAGATCACCCTTGTGTTGGTATGAGACTGGTGAACATCAGTTGTTAGGTCCTGATCTTGTGCAGCAGACTACAGAGAAGATCAAAGTTATACAGCAACAGCTTAAGACTACACATGATAGGCAGAAATCTTATGCCGACAGACGTCGTAGACCCTTAGAATTCTAGGTTGGAGACAGAGTGTACCTCAAGGTCTCTCCACTACTACAGAAATAGCATTCAGTGACACTTTTCTGGGCGTCGGTTATTAAGAAAAACCGACGCCTTCTATGTTAGGCGTCGGTTGTTTACGAAAACCGACGTCTATATTCGAAGACCAGCCAGACACGGGTACCGCTTTGTCTTCAGTGTCGGTTGTTTATAACAAACCGACGCTTAAAGTCGCCCGCGAAAACTGGTGTCCTTTTCAGCGTCGGTTATTTAGGTAGAAACCGACGCCTATGTCTGATGAAAATTTGCACGAAAAGTGTCACCTTCAGCGTCGGTGATTAAAGGATAACCGACGCTGAAGGTGGTTCTCGCCAAACAATTTCATGAAATTATCGCCCAGTTGGACGTCGGTTTTCTCAGACAACCGACGCTAAAGACGTTTAGGCGTCGGTTGTTGTAAAAAACCGACGCTATTTGGGACTTTATAACCCGCGATGCCCGACTCTTCCTCTTCTTCTGTTTCATTGCGAGCCCTTTTTCTGCTTCTCCGTCGATTTCCCACCCTGTCGCCGTCGATTCTCTTCTCCTTCTTCTCCACGACAGCGCCGTCGTGCCGCCACTGCTACTCCGGCACCCCCTTCTCCGCCGCCACTGCTGCTGGAGCTCGCCGCCGACGCCTGACGAGCCTGGAGCTCGCCGCCTCAGCCTGCCTGACGCCTGGAGCTGATCGCCGCCGCGGCCTGCCTGACTGGAGCTCGCCGCCGACGACGCCGCCGACGCCTGCTTGACACCTGGAGCTCGCCGCCACGCCATCAGCTTCCACCTGACTCCCGCTGCCTCCCGCGCCAACAGGTATGCGCCAACTGGTTTTCTGGAGTCAGTGTTCTTAGACAATTATAAAAAAAGAACTATATACTAGAAATTTTGATAACTGTTCTTAGACACATCTTTATCTCTGACTAAGGTAGTTTTCATTTGATATCATATTCATCATGTTCATCATGTTGTTGTTTTTTATTGCAATTTTATGTAGATATTCTCCTTTAAATCCTAAGAAAATTATACACCCTTTAATTACAAACCCTAATTCACCTCTAGTCACTCACTTCTATCGATTATCCAAATGTAAATTGCCCCTTACTATGTCACCATTCATTCCAATGCAAAACTGGACCTTCCTACGCCACCATTTACTCAAAAGGTAGTTTTCATTTGATATCTAATTATTACATTAAGGATACTGAAAAAACTATATGAGTTACACCTTCATAGGAATGCATACAACTTCTATCTGAAAGAGATCTAAACATGATAAAAAATAATCTAAGATACAACTTTCTTCATTTAGGACTAGTCCAAGTATCTACAAAATCCTTAACTAGAAAAGGTATAAATTATTCCTTACTTCTATCCCTTAGAGACTGTAAGCATCTAAAATTCTCAGATTCCCTTCTTAGACTTCTAGAATCAACACTACATGAAGAATATGTTTCCTTCGATAATATGTTATAACATAGTATGATCTTAATCTGATCTGGATGTTCAAAATAATGTAGTATGTTAAATATGATGATTAGGGATACATATAATGTCTAGTAAAGATTCCTAGACCTTTTGTTTGAAACTATTGATTTCTTGATTTATTATTTAATAATGCTCTGTTGATTAGGATTAACCATGTTGCATGTAGTTTATAGACAATTATTATATATAAGAATGCAACACATGTATTTGTTGGCCTAGAAACCCGTCCAAGATTTACTCATTAGGAGTAAATCTTGGATAGTCCCCGGTTTGGGACTGTTCTTGAACACCTAATCTCACTTAGGATGTAAGTGTATAATGTGTATTGGGTTTTTGAGAAACTTTCAGTAGCATTTCCCTGTTTGTTCTCTAAGTACATATGTACTTAGAGAACAGCGGGGAAATGCTGCCGAAATTTTCTTGAAAACCAATTACGCATTATACACTTACTAGTGAGATTAGGTGTTCAAGGATGGGATAGGTGGTACACATTTATTATATATAAGAATGACATCAAATGTGTTTGTTGGCCTAGAAACCCGTCCAAGATTGACTCATTAGGAGTAAATCTTGGATAGTCCCCGGTTTGGGACTGTTCTTGAACACCTAATCTCACTTAGGATGTAAGTGTATAATGTGTATTGGGTTTTCGAGAAAATTTTGGTAGCATTTCCCCGTTTGTTCTCTAAGTACATATGTACTTAGAGAACAGCGGGGAAATGCTGCCGAAATTTTCTCGAAAACCCAATACACATTATACACTTACTAGTGAGATTAGGTGTTCAAGGATGGGATAGGTGGTACACATTTATTATATATAAGAATGACATCACATGTGTTTGTTGGCCTAGAATGTGAACAATCATTGTTTTTTATATTACTTGTACATTGGTATAAATTAGAATGAACAATCACTAAATTATATACTGTTTGTATGGAATCCGGCTTCATTGTAGATATCTATTATTGTTGGCCTAGAAACCCATCCAAGATTGACTCATTAGGAGTAAATCTTGGATAGTCCCCGGTTTGGGACTGTTCTTGAACACCTAATCTCACTTAGGATGTAAGTGTATAATGTGTATTGGGTTTTCGAGAAAATTTTGGTAGCATTTCCCCGTTTGTTCTCTAAGTACATATGTACTTAGAGAACAGCGGGGAAATGCTGCCGAAATTTTCTCGAAAACCCAATACACATTATACACTTACTAGTGAGATTAGGTGTTCAAGGATGGGATAGGTGGTACACATTTATTATATACTAGGGAAATGTTGCCTAATCTTTTCCTAATATATACTTGTTTTCTCTGATCATAGAATGGATAGATCATGGATGTCGATTCGTAATCGTTGCACCCCAGAGTTTATATCTGGTCTTGATCAGTTTATTAGATTTGCCGAGGAACATAGGAAAAAACCTACAGATAGGTTCTACTGTCCATGTAGGCATTGCGGTAACAACTTGAAAGTCAACACTGGTGAGGAAATCAAAAGTCATGTCATGTGCAACGGGATTGTACAAGGCTATACAGAATGGCACTGGCATGGAGAGATTTCAAAATCGAAACCAGTAGATGTCGATAGCAGTGCTTGGGTGGAAGAAGAAATTGCCTCTGATGACGTAAATGTGAACGAACCAGTTCCAGCAGACATCGTTGATGCGATGCTGGATAGTTGTAGGGTAGAGCACACCGATCCACCTCCTATCTTTACAAACATTGTGCATGATGTTGAGATACCGTTATACACAGGTTGTGCTAAGTTTACGAAGCTTAGCGCTGTCTTGAGATTGTATAAGTTGAAAGCTAACAATAGATGGAGCGACAAAAGCTTCACTTCATTGTTGACTTTGTTGAAAGAAATGCTTCCTGAAGGAAACGAGCTTCCAATCTCAACATACCAGGTAAAGAAAATGTTGTGCCCAATGGGAATGGAGGCCAAGAAGATACACGCATGCCCGAATGATTGTGTATTATTTCAAAAGGACTATGTATATTTGAAAGATTGTCCAAAATGTGGTGCGTCACGGTATAAATTGACGACTTCGGGGGAGTCCAAAACTGGTTCTCCTGCCAAGGTGTTGTGGTATCTACCTATAATATCACGGTTTCAACGCTTGTTTGCAAATCCGAAAGATGCGAAGAATCTGAGGTGGCATGCAGATGTTAAGAAAAATAATGATGGGATCCTACGACATGCGTCTGATTCCCCACAGTGGAAGAAGATTGATCTATTGTACCCTAAATTTGGTGAAGAAGATAGGAATCTAAGACTTGGGCTTTGTACAGATGGAATGAATCCGTACGGGACATTGAGCAGCCAACATAGCACTTGGCCAGTCATGCTTGTTATATACAATCTTCCTCCCTGGATGTGTATGAAAAATAAGTATGTTATGTTGTCATTGTTGATATCGGGCCCTAAACAACCCGGAAATGATATCGATGTTTATCTTGAACCTTTGATTGATGACTTAAAGAAACTTTGGGCTGAAGGTGTGATGACCTATGATGCTTCAGCAAGAGAGACATTTCGTTTGCACGCTATGTTGTTTTGCACTATTAATGACTTTCCAGCATATGGGAATTTGTCTGGATATAGTGTCAAAGGAGCTAAAGCGTGTCCTATATGTGAAGAAAACACTGATTCAATAAGACTAAAACATGGCGGCAAGACTGTATATCTTGGTCATCGAAGGTTTCTTTCAAAATTCCATCCGTATCGTAGGAAGCGCAAAGCATTCAATGGATGGAATGATGAACGAAGTGCACCTAAACCTATACCAGGGGATGTTGTTTATGAAAGAGTAAAAGACATTGTCAATGAATTTGGTAAGAAATCACAATGTAGTATGGCCACACGGAGTGACAATTCTTCATTCAAGAAGAAGTCAATATTTTGGGATCTTCCTTATTGGAGTTCTTTGACAGTCAGGCATTGTATCGATGTAATGCACGTTGAGAAAAATGTCTGTGATAGCATCACTGGTACTCTATTAAATATACCAGGTAAGACTAAAGATGGGATAAAATCCAGACTGGACCTACGTGAAATGGGAATAAGGTCAGAATTAACAGAATTACGTGAAATGGGTAATAAAAGAACATACTTACCTCCCGCTTGTTACACGTTGTCTAGAAAGGAGAAGAAAACTTTTTGTGAATGCTTGGTAAATGTTAAGGTGCCACATGGTTACTCATCCAACATCCGTAGATTGGTATCAATGAAAGATCTGAAGTTGATAGGTCTTAAATCTCATGATTGTCACACTCTAATGCAACAAATATTGCCCGTGGCAATTCGATCTATATTGCCGAAGCATGTAAGGTTTGCGATTACCAGACTTTGTTTCTTTTTCAACAGTCTATGCAGCAAAGTTATTGACCCTGTGGCTTGCTAGAGAGCATAATAAGACTTTTACTAAGTGGTTTGAAGATAAAGTCTTACATCAACTATCTCAAACACCACATGATATTACAGAAACTATCAAATGCCTCGCCTTTAAACCAAAACCGAATGTTATGTCTTATGAAGGGTTTGACATTAATGGATTCACATATTACACAAAGCGCCAAGATGATAAGAGTGTCGTCCAAAATAGTGGGGTCACTCTTCAAGCGTCGACTATGTACTTTGCAAGTGCAAAGGATAAGAGTCCACGTGAAGCTAAAATGTCATATTACGGTGTCATTGAGGACATTTGGGAGTTTGACTACATAGATTTCAAAATTCCGCTCTTTAAATGTAATTGGGTTGATAACACCAAAGGAGTTATAGTGGATGAATTGGGTTTCACTTTGGTGAACTTTGAAAAGATTGGCGAGAAGGGTGAACCATTCATATTGGCATCACAGGTGAAACAAATATTCTATATCGATGATCCTGCAAATGAGAAATGGTTGGTTGTTCTTCATGGTAAAAGACAGTTCATTGAAGATCCTATAGATGAAGAAGAGTACTATGATAAGTATGATGACTCCAGTCCATTCTCAGTTGGGTTGCCAACTCCACAAAATATTGAAGCTAATGATGACTTATATGTGCGCGGAGATCACAATGAAGGATTGTTAATTGATAAAAGATCACAATTTTAGAGACATGTATGTTTATACAAATGCTAAATGTTTGCCTTTTTCTAGTTAATACAAATGCTAAATGTTTGCCTTTTTCTAGTTAATACAAATGCTAAATGTTTGCCTTTTTCTAGTTAATAGAAATGCTAAATGTTTGCCTTTTTAATGACATTTTCAGATGGCTGACCATGATGAGCATGATGTCCATGATGAGCATGAAGTCCATGATGAGCATGCTGTCCATGACGAGCATGGCGAGGATACTAATGTAAGTTCTAAAAACATATCTTGTATTTCTATAAAATTCATTATCTTCTAGTTATGTCATATATCCTATATTTCTATATTGGGCTAAGTTAGTGTGTTTTATTTTTGTCAAATTTTAGGTTGATGCACCTGTACCCACTGAAGCACTGGAGCAACTTGATGCGCAACACCAGACACTTAACAAGAAAAGGGGCATCACTCTGTTGAAGAAGTTATTAGCGCTAAGTGGTAGTGGATCTAAATTGGTGGTGGAGTTTGATAATGGAGGAAATCCAATTGGAGTGAACCGCAATAATTTTGTGAACTATCTTGGGTGTACCACTCGGAGCCATTGTGGTGTTAAGTATGACAATTGGCATAAAGTTCCTCAAGGGAAAAAAGACTTGATATGGAAGGATTTATGCGTGAGTTGTTATTATTTGCAATTCTATTTTGTAGATTACAAATTCTATTATTTGCAATTCTATTTTGGATACTAGTTAATAACATTTCTATTTTACAGAATCTGTTTGCATTGGATGAGAAGTTGCATCGTAAAAATGTGATGCAACGCGCTGGAAAGATGCTTAGGAATTATAGGACAAATCTAAACAGAGAATACATAAAAGAGGGTGATAAGAAGAAGAAGTCAGCCCTTGAACAATGGAACTTCTTGGACAAAGAAGATTGGGACAATTTTGTTGCTTCAAGAAAATCTGAAGAATTCAAGGTATTAGGCGTCACTCCTAATTTAATTAATATACATTGTATTCACCTATTCAAGATTAGCATTTAGTGCTACTAACCAAATCATTAATGTGCATACTAACTAGGCCCTCAGTGACGCACAAAAAGCAAGGCGTGCACTGAATGTGCATGACCACACTATGGGTCCAAAAGGCTATGCAAGCGTTCGCCAAAGACTACAGGCGGAGTCTGCGGCTACTCAGGAGTCTGCTCCTACTCAGGAGTCTGCCACACCCATGCCTCGCCATGATATCTGGATAGCTGGCAGGCAAAACAAGAAGGGTGAAATAAAGAAGCCTGTAACTGCTGAGGCGGCTGCAAAAATGGTAAAATACAACTCTTAGAGAAATCGTTTGAATATTGATTATTTGTGGTGTTAACTTACCAATTTCTGTTTATGGTGATTAGCGGGAGCTGCACGAGCAGAGGAAACAAGGCACGTTCATCCCTCAGGGCACAAGGGATGAATTGACAGTTGCTCTGGGTAACCCAGAGCATCCTGGACGTGTTAGAGGTGCCGGCGCTGGTGTTGGCATCAAAGCATTCTTTGGGCCATCCCAGCGCAAACCCAGAGCGGGACTTTCTCAAGAAGAGGTAACCTATTCTTTTTTTAGAATGTTACTGCAAAAGGAAATTCATTAATAAGAAGCTAATGTTTCTTTTATCCATGTATAGGAGAATAAGAGAGTTGAGGATTTAGTTGCTAAGAAGATCAACGATGTAGTTGCTGAGAAGGTCAAGGAAGAATTGCTGCGGTGGCAGGCATCTCAGGCTTCCAATACGCCTATGGCGACCCACTCTTCTCCTGATGCACAGACTGCGAGTAATCCTGGAGACCCATCGCCTAGCACGTCTGTTGTAAGTATTGTTTATGACATTGTAGTTAGTCTTTTCAAGTTGTTATGTTTTCAAGATGATATGTATATATGTATAATATTCTTTACGTAAATTTGTAGGCATTGAAGCCATGCCGCTTAAGAATGCAAGACTACGTTGTTGCAGAGGCACAGGCTTACCCGTCCCTTCCTGGGGCAATGTTTCACGGGACTCCAATGCCACAGGGCTACGTTCGTGTGAGCCCGATACGTGTGTTACCTGATTGGAGAGAAGCTACATTGCCATATCCCCACCCGGATATTGATAGACTTGCTGATGCAGAAGGCGGGGTGATATTGTGGCCCAAAGCAGATGTCGTCTACACGACTGAAATTGTAAGATAAATTTACATTGATTTAGACTGTTAATGTGTATATATGATGTCAACTGATCTGAAATTATATGTACAGGTTAAAAAGAAGACACCAGGAGCACCTAGGCCTCCACTTCCACTTCCCGCATTACCCGATTGGGTTCCAACTGACCTAACATACCCGTTAGGTCCTGCTTGTAGGGGAATGGCATGTTGGCTACGGGCACATAATGTACATTGCCCTATAATTATTTCTTTAGATGCAGATTATGCAGGTCAATCATACGATAGCTCTTTATTTATACAAGATATTATTGAGCTGTTTATGTATGATTGGCTGAATACATCAATGATAGAGACATGGATAAGGTGAGATCTTGTTTATACATCCATATACCTTGTGTAAGATCCGGTGATCTGGTTTCTTATATATTAATGCATACGCCTATATGTTTTGCAGCTACCTAGTCGAAGATCATTGCAAACAATTTGCATTTGATCATGTGGGATTTTTGATTCCATCATTGATTAGTTTGGTAGCTAAAGACCCTGATAATGTTCAACAATACTGTATAGATGCTTTTACAATTTTTGGTCAGCAAAAGAAGACGATAATAATAGCTCCATTCAATGTCAAGTAAGTTTACTTTATTTATAATTTGGACTTAAGAAAATTCCATTTTTATTTTGCATTTTGAGTTATTAATTGTTAACTTCTTACTTCTAGCGGTAGACATTGGGAGTTACTAGTCATTGTCCCCGGGACATTCACTGTTTATTATCTAGATCCTGCGGGGAGTACATTGAACACTAAAATTGGACACGTAATGAGAATGCCATTATTCTGGTGAGAAATATTTCATTTTTATATCCGTTAACATCTTTTATTACATTACTATTTACTTATGCAATTTATTGTGTTATATTAACATGTAGGGGTTTAGATGCATTCAAAAAGGCTGGAGGAACGGTCCCAAGGAAAAAGAACCAGCCAATAAATTGGCAGAACGTACAAGTAAGTTCCCGACTCAAATATATATATTATTGATGTGAATTGTGCTTAGTTGTATTATTTTGTATGTTTCAATTTATAGTGTGCTACACAAGACAATGGATGGGCATGCGCATACTATGTGATGCGATTTATGCAGATGATTATCAAATATGCCGCATTGGACATCGATACCATACATGAGGTATTATATATATTCTCATTAGTTAGTATGCAATATATCAATCTTATATTATTTTTATATTATTACTTATATATATACATCATTCTCTTTGCAGGTGTTTAAAACTGACAACACTACAGGTAAACGTTTAAAAAATATACATGCTCCATATACGATGGAAGCATTAAATGAAGTAAGAGAAGAATGGGCAAAAGCCATACAAGCAGTGGCAACTGTAAGATATAATTGGGATGTTGATAGCGATAATGAATGATACTATGTAAATGAATATTTCTGAATGTTAATACATGTATTTGAATGTTTCTATATGTGTGTGAATGTGAGAATTGAATTGATGTCTGAATGTATGTACTTGTGTAGAATTTTGCTTGTGACTTTTGCAGGTTTGCGGCCTGTTTGTAGGCTGATATCAATGGATGTCGTAAACCTGCAGTTCAGAAAACTGAACTGCAGGTTCTCATCCTGCTGACCAGCCACAGCAGGCCTGCAAACTGATATGAAAAAAAAAAATATAAATAGGCGTCGGTTATTTATAGAAAACCGTCAGGAAAGACCTACAGCGTCGGTTTTTTCAATAAACCGACGCCTGATGTGGCCAAAGCAGTCCTGGAAATGGCGTCGGATATTCATATCAAACCGACGCCTATTTAACATATAGGCGTCGGTCGTTTAGTATATAACCGACGCCAAAAGTGTTCGCGCCACAAAAAATGGCGTCATCTAGGGCACTTTATGCGTCGGTCATCTACTAAAAGACCGACGCTATATTCCATAGTGGCGTCGGTTATTTACTAAAACACCGACGCAGAAAGTGCCCTAGATGATGCCGTTTTCTGTGGCGCGAACCCTTTTGGCGTCGGTTATCTACTAAACGACCGACGCCTATAGTTAAATAGGCGTCGGTTAAAAAACCGACGCCGAAGTGTTCGACCTTTAGCGGCGCCCACATAGGCGTCGGTCGGAAACCGACGCCAAATGGGGTTAAACGACCGACGCCAAAGGCCGTTTCTGTAGTAGTGCTCCTTGGAAGGGAGTCCTTCGTTTTGGAAGGAAAGGGAAGTTAGCTCCTAGATTTATGGGGCCTTATCCAATTGTTGAACGAGTTGGAAAGGTGGCCTATAGACTAGAATTACCTCAGGAGTTACATAAGTTACACCCTGTGTTTCACATTTCTATGCTGAGGAAATGTCACCCAGACACCGAGTCAATTCTACAACCTATGGAAATAGAATTGAATGAAGATATAACTTATGAGGAAGGACCAGTGTCAATCCTTGATAACAGAATTAAAAAGCTAAATAAGAAAGATATAAGTCTTGTGAAAGTCCTCTGGAATCATCATGGTGTCGAAGAAGCCGCTTGGGAACTAGAGGATGAGATGAGAAGGAAATACCCTACTCTTTTCTCCTAAAAATATGTTTTTTCGATTTTGGGGACGAAATCCTTGTAAGGGGTGGATAATTTGTAACATCCCTAACCTGGGTTATAAACTAACCCTAGATGTTTTGCCTAAACATGTAATTATATACTTGTGAATACTCCCTGGCATGTAATTAAGTTCCTCGGGAACATATACTTTCAATTTTGCTCCTTTATAAACAAAGTTGTAAGTATTGTTTTGTAATGCAGGGACCCAAGTGAAAATTACCCAGTTAAGGGGATTAACTTGCAAGTTTCATAGGTTAAGATGTTCCTCTGATAATGATACATCATATGAGTGAATATGAAGAGGTATGATGGATTTCCCAAGCTTGGGCATCAAGATGCAGCTTGTGGAATGATCCTTGTGCTTAAAAACCCTAATTTGGAGTAAAGTGCAATTTACCCAAATTGTGGGGTGCAATTTATAAAATACACCATCTAGAACATCTTTTATGACTCTTGACATCATTTAGAGTAAAAATTATGAAAGGGACACATGAATAAGTAATCAGATAAGAAAATTGATTTTTGTGCATAAAATTCACCAAGTATGTGTAAGGAGACCCTTCATATATGTACCCTAGTTGAAGGTTGGTTTTCTTTGCCCTTAGATCTTGAGTTTTGATGAGCTTTGCATAATTTTGGATAGCTTGGGCGTGCCTTAGAAACAAGGAGGGGCTTAGATGAGAATTTCATGTTCTAGAGGCCCTTATGGTGGAAAATAGCCCAAAGTATATAAGCCTTCACCCTTGCAAACCAAGTGAACGTATCACTTATCCTTTTCATTTATCATCTTTCTCAAACGGCCACGGTAGAGATCTGGACTTCAGGGAGACAACCAAGTAGTCCTAAGGTGAGTAGGAACCATCTTCAAGCTCGAATTCATGGAGGAATTCTCCTTAAAAGGTTGGTTCTATGGTTAACTCACTTAGATTCTTTGTTCTAGCCGACCATCCCCATCTTTTCCTTGGAGAATCACCTCTGGCCGAGTTGTGGATCTCAAGATGCCATTAGAGGCTTGAATCTTGGAAGCTTGGATCTCTAGGAAAAATGTTTGAGGCGGGTTTTATAACTCTAAACTCTTTGCTTTATATGCATATCTTGTTCTTGCAATTTTAAGCTTTAGTTCTTCTTCTACCTCCCTTCTTCCTTGCACTTTTGCAAGCAAAACGGTGGAGTAACCGACCTGAACAGAGGTTGAAGATGATGGGCGTGAATTCCTAGGTAGCTTTATCAACCGACCTTGGACCCTTTTTGGTCCAAACGGTTGCAAACCGTTTAAGGTCAAACGGTCTCAAACCGTTTGATCTCAAACGATCTTGCAAGACCGTTTGGATCAAAACGATCTCAAGACCGTTTGATAGGGTTGACCAAGGGACGAACATTTGAGGGTCTGTTGGTAACATATTTAATTTCATTCCTACAAATAATCATAATCTAATTCTTAACCAATTGAGAGTTGAAGGCACTTCAACATCCTAACCGTAATCGGGTTGAAATTGCTGTTTTCATGTATAGATCTTGTTGAGTTTTGGGTTGAAGGACCCAAACGGTCTCAAGACCGTTTGGGGGTTCATCCAAACGGTCTTAAGACTGTTTGGTGACAACCCAAGACCGTTTTAAGGTCTAGGGTTGAGCTAATTTGATGGATTGAGGGTCCAATTGCAATAAGTTGATGAATTGATAAAATTGCTGATTTTAGACCTAATTAGGGTTCAACCCTTATCCAACCGACTTCGTTTTTGGTCAAACTTTGGGCGAACGGTCTTAAGACCGTTTGGAGGTCATCCAAACGACCTCAAGACCGTTTGGGCCAAGTTTGAGCCCCATTGGAGGTCAATTGATAGGTTCAACTTCGATTTGATTCACATTATTGAATATTGATGATTATCCGATTGAAACCCTAATTGAGATGGACTTGACCCTAATTGGCTTTCAATTGAGGGTCAATTTGGTGTCCAATTGATTGAGACTCATCCTAATTGACTCAATTTGTAAGTGGTTAACATAGATTTGGATAATTGAGGGCTTCAACATACTTAACCATAATTGATTGTAACTTTTGAACCATGTTAGAGGTCCAAACGGTTTGAGCCCATTTGGATCCAAACAGTCTCAAGACCGTTTGGGGCCAAACGATCTCAAGACCATTTGGGGCCAAATGGTCTCAAGACCATTTGGGCTCAAACGATCTCAAGGTAGTTTGGACCAATCGATCTCAAGTCTTTTGATCAAACGGTTTCAAACCGCATAAGCTCAAACGGTTTGGAAGTCAACCTTCCCAAATGGTCAACGCACCCAAACGGTCTTAGGACCATTTGAGGGCAAACGACCTTGAGGTCATGTGGACTTGGAGTCAAACATAGCAAACGGTCAACACATCCAACAGTTTCAAACCGTTTGGAGGTTGAAGGTGTGCAACCGATTGGAGACTTTAGGGTTGTAATTAATTAGTACTTTGATGGTTGTAATTGGTTCAATGGTGATCTAATCTAAACCTTAATGGTAACTTAGGACATTAAGGGACTAAGTGATTAATGAATTGACCAATGACGGTGGTCAATGGGGTAGTTTACCAAAATACTCTTGAGGGGTTCAAAGGAAGGATACCTTGTTTTAATCAAACCCTAATCACATGATGGTGATGTTTTGGCTTATGATAATCAAAAAGGACTTGACCCAACCTAATCTAGAGTGGTGTAATCACCATCTACTAGTAATAGGAGAGAAAGTATCATAGGAGAGAGAAAGTACCACTTATGGTGGAAACTCAAGTAAAGTACCTTCAATACACATGAATGTGCATGATTAGGGTATGATCCACCTAGGTGAGATCATGGAAACCCTAATTATGATAATTGATGAATCTTAATCTTATCTGAGGGCTTTAATGATGATGTTTCTCATACATGATGATGTTATGAGTTCAATTCACCATGAGGTGAATAGTAAACCCTAATTCTAGGGTGATGACATGTAATGTGAATAGTAAACCCTAAGTGGTGAAAACTGGGGAACTTGACTCTTCTAAGAGTTTGAAAGTATAACTTCTAGAATGAATTGTTTACTGTTATCAGTTGAATTAACCATGCAGGTTCCTATATGAGGATGATCATATCTAGGTATGGATTATGATACTATATTCATAGAAAGCATGCTTTAGTTTTATGAATAGTGAAATACCATGATGCCTTGTTAATGACATCTTATGAGATTGATGGGCTGTGAGAGCCATGAGGATCATCAAGGTCATGCTTAACAGATGACTTGTGATGAGATGACTGAGAAATGTTATATGATGTGAGATTAGACCTGTTACATTTAGTATTCTATTTCCATAGATGCTATGCTAATGATTAATGTTTGAGAACATGTATGATGTTAAAAGAATACTGAAATGTACCTAACTAATCAAGTATAATCATACCATGCAAAGCCCTGATCATAGATCCATCATTGTCAGAAAGCAATATGATGGTGAAACATGTTTTCCTAAGGGAACTCCTGGATCACATACTTTTGAGTATGTGGGGGAATATGGATGTGTAAATCCTTACATCCTAGTGTAGGAATTGATGTAGATGTATCTTAATCCATCAACCCTTCACTACATGCTGTAACACTCGAGGAAACACAAATATCGCATCGATCATAGATAAACAAGAAATCTCTCGATGACGAAGAGAGTACAGAATGCCACTGTAACTCTAAAAGTAGTGAAGTACCAGATTACCCTGGTAAGCTATAGTAGTAGAGACACAAGATGTCCTGCAAGTTATCCTCACTCTGACTGAGGAAGATGAGGTCATAAGAATCCGGCTCTTTTGATGACCTAGGTATGATACCGATGCGACTTAACAAAGTGATCAGTTGGAGTATGAGCGGTATACCTCATCTCCGCAGGGCAAAATAATGTTTGTAAAACATAATCAACAGCGTAGTGTATCTGTTAGGATTAACTACGAGATACTTGATTGATGTTACACAGTGTAGTACACATGTTCCTCATATTTCTTAAATGATGAACTTCTGCTTGTTACCAAACTGCTATTAAATACTTTGAGAGCTTTTACTGCTTAAGTTATTCTTTGAATTGCTTTATAAAGCTTCTAGTGGAGAGTTATAACTCTCGCTGGGACAATTATCTAAAATTTTATCACCCCATAGACTTCAACTTTTTTAGGTGGTCGTCGAAGACGGAGGAACCGGCCTACAGGTGACCAATCCCAGCAGCAGCAGCAACACGAGGAACAGCAGTGAATCTCAGGTGGAGATACTGACTGCTGAGTCATGTTGTTAGATAGTCCTATGCCGTCTCTGTACTCTCAGGTCCTAGGATTTTTTGGTCTGAGATTTTGGTTCGACTCTTGAGATTTTGTATCATGATGTGTATAATTACTCGAGAAGTAATTATCAGAGATGTAAATAGTTTAATCCTTTTTCTATGGAAGAAGTTTTGTGGTTTCAAGCTCTTATCTCCAAAAAGTTTTAATTTCCCATGATTTTTGTCTTCTGATGTTAATCGATTGCTTCCGCTAAGTTTAAATCATGTTTATATCGTGGTTTGGAAAGTGGAGCCCACAATTATGTGGTATCAGATCTCTACGTTCACTGAGTCTACAGAGACATAGGACTTAGGATGTCGAGTCTATCTTTAGTGTTTCTTCCTTATCTAATAGAATCTTCTGCTCCTCAGGAGAAGAAGATATATAAGGATGTCTGAGCCACACGAGGAGTACGTGGAGGAGAGTAGTGTTGTTGCACCTCGGGAAGGTGCAAGAAACCCAGAAATAGAGCAACCTGTACCTGAGCCACCTATGGAGCCACCTCAGTTTGACCCAGCTGACATGGGAAACCCAGCTGTTCAGACTATGTTCGGGCAGTTTATGACTGCCATGACACACATCACCGACAGGATGCCCATGCCTGCACCTAGGGCACCTGTCCATCCTGAAGGACAAGGTATCAGTAAGACATTCGAACGACTTTGTCGTGTCGGAGCTACCGAATACTTTGGGACAGCTGACCCCACAGATGCCGATCTATGGTTAACTGAGTTGGAGAAAACCTTCAGAATCTTGAACATCCCTGAAGCCGAGAAGGTTAGACATGCTGTCTATCTTCTCAAAGGAAGTGCTGGTCACTGGTGGACCATGGAAGTGCAGAAGAGACCTAGAATAGAGATTTCGTGGGAAGACGTTCGTCGGGAATTTGTCCACAGATATTTTCCAAAGACCTTCTTGGATGAGAAGATCTCTCAGTTTGAGAGATTGAGGCAGGGCATGATGAACATTAGTGAGTATGAAGCTAAATTCTTGGTGTTGTTGCGATTCTATCTGCATATGGCTGCCACAGAAGAAGAAAGGATCAGAAGGTTTGAGAAGGGTTTGAATGCCGATATGACTACTCCCGTGTCTGCTCTAGAAAACCGGGAGAGGTTTGCTACCTTCGTTGAGTCAGTTCGAAGGATAGAGAGATCCGTAGTTGAGAAGAGGCAAACCCATAAGAGATATCTGCAGTTCCAGGGTTCTTCATCTAGAGACTTTAAGAAGCCTAGATTCTCTGCACCTACACCTCCACCACCCAGATCTAGTGCTCAGACACATTGGACACTGAGTAGAGGTAGAGGACGAAGCCTACCACTACAAAATACTCGTAGTTCAACATCAATGTCAGTCACAGGACCACCAAGACCACAACAACTGGAAAGAAGTTGTTACAACTGTGGGAAGGTGGGACATTTGATGAAGGACTGTAGGTCTAGGCCTGTCAGTGTGACACAGCCTCAGATACAGAATCAACAGGGATCACAAAGAAGGTAGTCTCAAGGAGCATCTAGGGGACGTGGACAAGCATCTCAAGCTGGATCGTCAGCACCAACTCAACACCAGGCGACAGTGAGGTTCTATGCTATGAACCCACCAGATGCAGTGGTCGATCCACGGGTTGTGACAGGTTAGATGGAACTTTTATATTCTGATATGTCTAAATCCTATGTAGTATTTGTTTTGATTGACCCAGGTGCTACGCACTCTTTTATCACTCAAAGGGTGATTCGCAATTGCAATATGATAGTCAATCATAGGGCAGATAGCTTGTTGTTGGAGACTCCGTTGAGTGGGTCTGCTATTTTGCAGGAGGTATGCTCTCCCTGCATCCTCCTCTTTTCTGATCATCGCATTCAAGTGGATCTTATACCACTTGATATGCAAGGATTTGATATAATCCTTGGGATGGATACCTTAGAAAGGTATAGAGTTGTTTTGGATTGTGAATCCAAGTTGGTTGTGTTTGCTGATGAAAGCAGCACATGGATCTTTCATGGAGAAAGAAAGATTTTGCCCACCTGTCTTGTATCAGCTATGGTTGCTGATAAGCTGATGAGGCAAGGATGTTATGCATTCTTGGCCCATGTGGTAGATACTACCAAGGAGAGTCCCAACCCCGCTGAAGTTCCTGTAGTCAGGGAATTCGAGGACGTGTTTCCTGAAGAACTTCCTGGTATACCACCGCCTCGGGAGATTGATTTTGAAATCAATTTGGTCCCAGAAACAAAACCCATAGCCCAGACTCCGTATAGGATGGTGCCTGCCAAGATGGCCAAACTCAAGAAACAACTTCAAGAGTTATTTGAGAAGGGTTTCGTCTGACCGAGTACCTCACCATGGGGTGCTCCGGTTTTGTTTGTTAAAAAGAAGGATGGGTCAATGCAGTTGTGCATTGATTATAGACAACTCAATAAAATAACAATAAAGAATAAGTACCATTTTCCGAGGATTGATGATCTTTTTGACCAAATGCGTGGTGCAACAGTCTTTTCAAAGATAGACTTGAGGTCTGGATATCATCAACTCCGCATTAAGGACAGTGCCATATCTAAGTCTGCCTTTAGGACTAGATATGGTCACTATGAGTTCACGGTTATGTCATTTGGACTAACCAATGCACCAGCTGCATTTATGGAACTCATGAATAGAGTCTTTCAACCTTTCCTTGATCAGTGTGTTGTCGTCTTCATAGATGACATTCTGATCTATAGTAGGGATGCTCAGCAGCATGAGCAGCATCTTCGCCAAGCTTTGACCTTGCTAAGAGAACATAAGCTATACGCTAAGTTTAGCAAGTGTGAGTTCTGGTTACCCGAAGTGTCTTTTCTTGGTCATGTGGTATCTACCTCGGGTATTCGAGTTGACCCTAAAAAGGTAGAGTATGTTCTACAGTGGGAACAACCAAAGACACCAACGGAGATTCGAAGCTTCTTAGGGTTAGCTGGTTACTACCGAAGGTATATTAAGAACTTCAGTTCTATAGCCTTACCCTTGACCAAGTTAACCTGGAAAAATGTTCCTTTTGCCTGGAGTAATAAGTGTCAACAGTCTTTTCAACTGTTGAAGGAGAGGTTGACAAGTGCACCTGTGCTTGTACTACCTGAGCAAGGAAAAGGATATGTGGTTTATTGTGATGCCTCCAAGAATGGACTCGGATGTGTGTTGATGCAGGGTAAACAAGTGATTTCTTTCTCTTCCCGACAGCTTAAGAAACACGAGGAAAATTATACGACACACGATCTGGAGTTGGCTGTTTTGGTTCATGCCTTGAAGATCTGGAGACACTATCTCTACGGAGAAACCTTCCAGATTTTCATAGACCACAAGAACCTTAAGTATATCTTCTCTCAGCATGAGCTTAACATGAGGCAACGTCGTTGGATGGAGTTAATCAAGGACTACGATTGTACAATTGACTACCATCCAGGGAAGGCCAATGTGGTTGCAGATGCCTTAAGTAGGAAATCAGCAACATCAACCATGGATATAGCACAACTAAGTTCCTTAGTATGTTCTAGAAGAGATATGCTTATCTCTTTAAGGCAAGACAATGTGCAGTTGAGGGTGTCATTGTTAGCCGGTTTGTTAGCTGAGATGCATATTAAACCCACCCTAAGAGAGCAGATAAAGGAGGCACAGCAAGTTGATGCTGCAGTTCAGCAGATC
This sequence comes from Alisma plantago-aquatica, assembly GCA_963693085.1. Classification (NCBI taxonomy): domain Eukaryota; kingdom Viridiplantae; phylum Streptophyta; class Magnoliopsida; order Alismatales; family Alismataceae; genus Alisma; species Alisma plantago-aquatica. Next base: position 1,219,165,934 of record OY856410.1, on the reverse strand, counting down.
AGATCTGAGTTTGGTGATGAGAAGCGAGAAGGTTTTCATGATTTGGATGATCAAGTGGCATGCTATCATTGGAGGATGATAGTACCGGATGTGGATAACCTGAGGAAGCTAGTTCTGGAGGAAGCTCATTCTTCGATGTATGCTATGCATCCAGGGAGCACCAAGATGTATTGAAACTTGAAAGATATGTATTGGTGGCCTGGGATGAAGAAGGATGTAGCTGAGTTTGTTCTGAGGTGTCCTGTGTGTCAGCAGGTTAAGGCTGAACACCAGAATCCTGCAGGAACAATGCAACCTTTACCCATACCACAGTGGAAGTGGGACCATGTGACCATGGACTTTGTTGTTGGCCTACCCAGTACAAGCAAAGGACATGATTCCATTTGGGTAATTGTTGATAGGTTGACAAAGACAGCACATTTCTTACCTGTCAAAACAACCTATTCTGCTGAAAGGTTATCATAGTTGTATGTTCAGGAGATAGTGCGTTTGCACGGAGTACCAGTCACTATAGTTTCTGACAGAGGTACCCAGTTTACAAGTCACTTTTGGGAGCAGTTACACAGAGCCTTAGGCACCAAGTTAAGGTTTAGTACAGCCTTTCATCCACAGACTGATGGACAGTCGGAAAGGACTATACAGACCTTGGAGAACCTGTTGAGAGCATGTGTTCTCCAGTTTACCGGGAGTTGGGATCTACACCTAAGCTTGATAGAGTTTTCCTACAACAATAGCTATCAGCATAGCATTAATATGGCACCATATGAAGCCTTGTATGGAAGACGTTTTAGATCACCCTTGTGTTGGTATGAGACTGGTGAACATCAGTTGTTAGGTCCTGATCTTGTGCAGCAGACTACAGAGAAGATCAAAGTTATACAACAACAGCTTAAGACTGCACAGGATAGGCAGAAATCTTATGCCGACAGACGTCGTAGACCCTTAGAATTCCAGGTTGGAGACAGAGTGTACCTCAAGGTCTCACCTTGGAAGGGAGTCCTTCGTTTTGGAAGGAAAGGGAAGTTAGCTCCTAGATTTATGGGGCCTTATCCAATTGTTGAACGAGTTGGAAAGGTGGCCTATAGACTAGAATTACCTCAGGAGTTACAGAAGTTACACCCTGTGTTTCACATTTCTATGCTGAGGAAATGTCACCCAGACACCGAGTCAATTCTACAACCTATGGAAATAGAATTGAATGAAGATATAACTTATGAGGAAGGACCAGTGTCAATCCTTGATAACAGAATTAAAAAGCTAAAGAAGAAAGATATAAGTCTTGTGAAAATCCTCTGGAATCATCGTGGTGTCGAAGAAGCTACTTGGGAACTAGAGGATGAGATGAGAAGGAAATACCCTACTCTTTTCTCCTAAAAATATGTTTTGTCGATTTCGGGGACGAAATCCTTGTAAGGGGTGGATAATTTGTAACATCCCTGACCTGGGTTATAAACTAACCCTAGATGTTTTGCCTAAACATGTAATTATATACTTGTGAATACTCCCTGTCATGTAATTAAGTTCCTCAGGAACACATACTTTCAATTTTGCTCCTTTATAAACAAAGTTGTAAGTATTGTTTTGTAATGCAGGGACCCAAGTGAAAATTACCCAGTTAAGGGGATTAACTTGCAAGTTTCACAGGTTAAGATGTTCCTCTGATAATGATACATCATATGAGTGAATATGAAGAGGTATGATGGATTTCCCAAGCCTGGGCATCAAGATGCAGCTTGTGGAATGATCCTTGTGCTTAAAACCCCTAATTTGGAGTAAAGTGTAATTTACCCAAATTGTGGGGTGCAATTTATAAAATACACCATCTAGAACATCTTTTATGACTCTTGACATAATTTAGAGTAAAAATTATGAAAGGGACACATGAATAAGTAATCAGATAAGAAAAATGATTTTTGTGCATAAAATTCACCAAGTATGTGTAAGGAGACCCTTCATATATGTACCCTAGTTGAAGGTTGGTTTTCTTTGCCCTTAGATCTTGAGTTTTGATGAGCTTTGCATAAGTTTGGATAGTTTGGGCGTGCCTTAGAAACAAGGAGGGTCTTAGATGAGAATTTCATGTTCTAGAGGCCCTTATGGTGGAAAATAGCCCAAAGTATATAAGCCTTCACCCTTGCAAACCAAGTGAACGTATCACTTATCCTTTTCATTTCTCATCTTTCTCAAACAGCCAAGGCAGAGCTCTGGACTTCAGGGAGACGACCAAGTAGTCCTAAGGTGAGTAGGAACCATCTTCAAGCTCGAATTCATGGAGGAATTCTTCTTAAAAGGTTGGTTCTATGGTTAACTCACTTAGATTCTTTGTTCTAGCCGACCATCCCCATCTTTTCCTTGGAGAATCACCTCTGTCCGAGTTGTGGAGCTCAAGACACCATTATAGGCTTGACGCTTGGAAGCTTGGATCTCTAGGAACAATGTTTGAGGCGGGTTTTATAACTCTAAACTCTTTGCTTTATATGCATATCTTGTTCTTGCAATTTTAAGCTTTAGTTCTTCTTCTACCTCCCTTCTTCCTTGCACTTTTGCAAGCAAAACGGTGGAGTAACCGACCTGAACAGAGGTTGAAGATGATGGGCGTGAATTCCTAGGTAGCTTTATCAACCGACCTTGGACCCTTTTTGGTCCAAACGGTTGCAAACCGTTTAAGGTCAAACGGTCTCAAACCGTTTGATCTCAAACGATCTTGCAAGACCGTTTGGATCAAAATGGTCTCAAGACCGTTTGATAGGGTTGACCAAGGGATGAACATTTGAGGGTCTTTTGGTAACATATTGAATTTCATTCCTACAAAGAATCATAATCTAATTCTTAACCAATTGAGAGTTGAAGGCACTTCAACATCCTAACCCTAATCGGGTTGAAATTGTTGTTTTCATGTATAGATCTTGTTGAGTTTTGGGTTGAAGGACCCAAACGGTCTCAAGACCGTTTGGGGGTTCATACAAACGGTCTTAAGACTGTTTGGTGACAACCCAAGACCGTTTGAAGGTCTAGGGTTGAGCTAATTTGATGTATTGAGGGTCCAATTGCAATACGTTGATGAATTGATAAAATTGCTGATTTTAGACCTAATTAGGGTTCAACCCTTATCCAACCGACTTCGTTTTTGGTCAAACTTTGGGAAAACGGTCTCAAGACCATTTGGAGGTCATCCAAACGACCTCAAGACCGTTTGGGCCAAGTTTGAGCCCCATTGGAGGTCAATTGATAGGTTCAACTTCGATTTGATTCACATTGTTGATAATTGATGATTATCTGATTGAAACCCTAATTGAGATGGACTTGATCCTAATTGGCTTTCAATTGAGGGTCAACTTGGTGTCCAATTGATTGAGACTCATCCTAATTGACTCAATTTGTAAGTGGTTAACATAGATTTGGATAATTGAGGGCTTCAACATACTTAACCATAATTGATTGTAACTTTTGAACCATGTTAGAGGTCCAAACGGTTTGAGCCCATTTGGACCAAACGGTCTAAAGAACGTTTGGGCTCAAATGATCTCAAGGTCGTTTGGACCAATCGATCTCAAGTCTTTTGATCAAACGGTTTCAAACCGCATAAGCTCAAACGGTTTGGAAGTCAACCTTCCCAAACGGTCAACGCACCCAAACGGTCTTAGGACCGTTTGAGGGCAAATGACCTTGAGGTCATGTGGACTTGGAGTCAAACATAGCAAACGGTCAACACATCCAAACGGTTTCAAGCCGTTTGGAGGTTGAAGGTGTGCAACCGATTGGAGACTTTAGGGTTGTAATTGATTAATACTTTGATGGTTGTAATTGGTTCAATGGTGATCTAATCTAAACCCTAATGGTAACTTAGGACATTAAGGGACTAAGTGATTAATGAATTGACCCATGATGGTGATCAATGGGGTAGTTTACCAAAATACCCTTGAGGGGTTCAAAGGAAGGATACCTTGTTTTAATCAAACCCTAATCACATGATGGTGATGTTTTGGCTTATGATAATCAAAAAGGACTTGACCCAACCTAATCTAGAGTGGTGTAATCACCATCTACTAGTAAGAGGAGAGAGAAAGTATCATAGGAGAGAGAAAGTACCACTTATGGTGGAAACTCAAGTAAAGTACCTTCAATACACATGAATGTGCATGATTAGGGTATGATCCACCTAGGTGAGATCATGGAAACCCTAATTATGATAATTGATGAATCTTAATCTTATTTGAGGGCTTTAATGATGATGTTTCTCATACATGATGATGTTATGAGTTCAATTCACCATGAGGTGAATAGTAAACCCTAATTCTAGGGTGATGACATGTAATGTGAATAGTAAACCCTAATTGGTGAAAATTGGGGAACTTGACTCTTCTAAGAGTTTGAAAGTATAACTTCTAGAATGAATTGTTTACTGTTATCAGTTGAATTAACCATGCAAGTTCCTATATGAGGATGATCATATCCAGGTATGGATTATGATACTATATTCATAGAAAGCATGCTTTAGTTTTATGAATAGTGAAATATCATGATGCCTTGTTAATGGCATCTTATGAGATTGATGGGCTGTGAGAGCCATGAGGATCATCAAGGTCATGCTTAACAGATGACTTGTGATGAGATGACTGAGAAATGTTATATGATGTGAGATTAGACCTGTTACATTTAGTATTCTATTTCCATAGCTGCTATGCTAATGATTAATGTTTGAGAACATGTATGATGTTAAAAGAATACTGAAATGTACCTAACTAATCAAGTATAATCATACCATGCAAAGCCCTGATCATAGATCCATCATTGTCAGAAAGCAATATGATGGTGAAATAGGTTTTCCTAAGGGAACTCCTGGATCACATACTTTTGAGTATGTGGGGGAATATGGATGTGTAAATCCTTACATCCTAGTGTAGGAATTGATGTAGATGTATCTTAATCCATCAACCCTTCACTACATGCTGTAACACTCGAGGAAACACAAATACCGCATCGATCAGAGATAAACAAGAAATCTCTCGATGACGAAGAGAGTACAGAATGCCACTGTAACTCTAAAAGTAGCGAAGTACCAGATTACCCTGGTAAGCTATAGTAGTAGAGACACAATATGTCCTGCAAGTTATCCTCACTCTGACTGAGGAAGATGAGGTCATAAGAATCCGGCTCTTTTGATGACCTAGGTATGATACCGATGTGACTTAACAAAGTGATCGGTTGGAGTATGAGCGGTATACCTCATCTCCACAGGGCATAATAATGTTTGTAAACATAATCAACATCATAGTATATCTGTTAGGATTAACTACGAGATACTTGATTGATGTTACACAGTGTAGTACACATGTTCCTCATATTTCTTAAATGATGAACTTCTGCTTGTTACCAAACTGCTGTTAAATACTTTGAGAGCTTTTACTGCTTAAGTTATTCTTTGAATTGCTTTATAAAGCTTCTAGTGGAGAGTTATAACTCTCGCTGGGACAATTTCCGTAGACTTCAACTTTTTTAGGTGGTCGTCGAAGACAGAGGAACCGGCCTACAGGTGACCAATCCCAGCAGCAGTAGCACCAGGAACAGCAGTGAATCTCAGGTGGAGATACTGACTGCTGAGTCATGTTGTTAGATAGTCTTATGTCGTCTCTATACTCTCAGGTCCTAGGAGTTTTTGGTCTGAGATTTTGGTTCGACTCTTGAGATTTTGTATCATGATGTGTATAATTACTCGAGAAGTAATTATCATATATGTAAACAGTTTAATCCTTTTTCTATGGAAGAAGTTTTGTGGTTTCAAGCTCTTATCTCCAAAAAGTTTTAATTTCCCGTGATTTTTGTCTTCCGTTGTTAATTGATTGCTTCCGCTAAGTTTAAATTGTGTTTATATCGTGGTTTGGAAAGCAGAGCCCACAATTGTGTATAACCCTAAATAGATATGCCACACGGTTGTCTTACATCTTTTATTATGACCTGAGGAATTTGAGGATACCACTCAAAATCCAACTGACCACTTCTAAGTCGAAATTAGTGCCATACAAGATCTAGGAAGAGCTAGACTCCTAAGATCTTCTCCACCCCCAATTAGTATGGGTCTGCCACAGCGACACATAAGGTCAAGCTTCTAACAGCCTAGTCCACCCTTAGTACAGGTCATGATACTAGTGAAAGGAGGTGGGAATGCATATCCTACCATTTGAGGTACAACTACAGTTGTCCTCCAATCTCATCAAATATATAATCACTAAGACACGACCACAGTCATTCTCAAACTGAGGGCTAGGTATGACTACATTCATCCTCCCTAAACACTTGGATTTAGGATGATAAACACCCCACATACTCAACAGTATGTGCTCTGAGTTTCCCTTGGGAATACTCATTTCACCATCTGGCAAGTTCTGACACTCAGATGGATCTATGGCACAGGGCACTACATGATTAAAATTTCACTTGATTAATTATTTCCAATTGGGTGAATTAAGGTTGCATCATACAAGTGGAAATATAAACCCTAATTCATCTCTAGCAAACATTTCTATATAATAATTTCAGAAGATATAAAACATATGATACATATTGTTCATCATCTCGTCAACACATCATGCTTTTCACTTGCCATTCATGAGACTAGACTTGTCATCATACTATCACATGAAATAAATCCTTTTCACAATAAGATAGGGTATCAACCCTTATCACCACAAGAGTATCACACCTCATTCAGGGCTCAACCATGCCCAAAGGTCATTAAGATAATCATACTATTCCTTGCAAGATCATCATTATCTTCCCATGCTTTATAACAAGGCTCAACTCCATCACTTACATATAATACACTGGACAACACAATATTGCATTAATGAGTTGGGAGATATTCATAAACAACCATAGTAGGGTTATATTAACATTAAGAACATTCATTTATTACATCAACATGCAAGGAATCTAGATATGATTAACCCTCATCATATTCATAATGCACATGTTTAGCATAAGAAAGTATCAACCATGTGGCTATGATAACCACCAATTAACACATTAAGGTTATGATCATATTAAGGAGATTATTCCACCATCATGCCATCATATAAGAAGGTTAAATATGAATACTAATATTTATATGTTTGCATTATATTTAGGTTCAACAAGATAAATTATATTAATAAAACTAATCAACACGCATACCCAAACCATAACTCATGGAATCCCCATTGGATCATGGATGCATAAGGTGAAGCATCACCATCACAATCCATACCATTTTCATGTATGGATCCACACATAACTCAAGGTATAACCATCTGGTTATCACATACTAAGGTTTCAACAACAATAAGAGAGTACTCCATGATTGTATTAATCATTAAAGGACTATCCATACCCAATTACCATCATTTAGTTATATTAAAGCTAGGTATAACAAGCTATACCTCATTAGGGTTACCCATTAATTCATTATGGTGATTATAAATCATAATCATACAAGGTTAAGGGTAAGACTACAAGTTTAAGGCATTGAACAATCAAATTCTCATCATTAGAATCATAACATTACACTATAGGCTTCACCCAAAACAATGGGAATATTGAGGCATCAACTTCTAACCATTAAATGTTGAAAAGGTAAACTCATTGGTAGTTTACATAAGTAAACATCTTGAACAAACCACCTATGAAATCATTGAGTTGTGCTCTAGAAAGAGTCACCATTTTACCCTAGACATCCCTTGATTAACAACGTAAAAATTTCCATTGAGAGTAGGGTAAAACCCACAAGTGATTGTTTATTTAAAATAAGTCGTCAATAAATGAGCTTCTTAAGTTGATCTCATAAAGGAGATCATATTAATCACTTTATTAGGACCAACATATTAATTAGGCATCATTCCAATTTATTATATAAAGAATCATTAGATCTTAACCATTGGATGAAGTTTATATATTAAAACCATCAATTGGAGTATATGGTCCAACCATTGCATCAAATGACCCAAGAAACCATTGATTTAAGGCTTAATTGATGCTACATCTACATGCTTAACTCATCATAGATTGTGGGGACCTGATCTACAATCACTAGTCACCATTAAGTCACCATAGGTTGTTATATCAGCACTATATTCATTAATCAACATTGAATATCAAGCTAGTGTCACCATTGATTGATAGCATCATTAGGGTACTTAGTTGTTGATCATTAAGCTTATAATTAGGCCAAGACCTGATCTAAGGGGTGAAAGTAAATTGAAACCCTTGGCCACCACCATCAGTTGTCATGAAGACAACACCATCTGTTTTTGCAATGGTACCACCATTGAGTCGTGTTTATAGAAGAAATCAACTTTAAACCCTAAAATTGACCATTGGTTGATAGGTGCTTATCACCATAGGTTGTGAAACCAACCTGATACAAGTCATATTATACCTTATGAAGAACGTACACATAAATAGAAGTTCATCTAGAACTGAAATTAGAATAGGGAGCATTGTAAAAATCAAAATCTAAGTCAAGCATAGCTTTTTAGTGCATGGATCATCATTTTCAAGCAAGAACATTAGCTAGCAAGCTTATAGTAAGAAATAAACATGGAGAAAGTTATAAAACTTATCTCTAATTAGAATATAAAATCCAAAAAAGAAGAAAACATGAGTAGGTAGGGTAGAAAATCTAAGCATAAGTTGTGAACTTGTCCATCTAGCACATTTCTTCATCAAATGAGCAAACCCTAAGCATAAGGAGCAAGAAAGGTAGGGTTTTTTAGATTTAGAGCAATTTCTACCATGGAAAGTAAGATTATGACCTAGAGAAAAGTAGGAGGAAGGATAACAAAGAAATCAATGGAGAAATAAGGGTATTCTTACTCTTTTAGGTCAAGATCACCATAAGGAAGCTTTTTAAACCCTAAAAGCAAGTCAATTGCAACCCTAGATGCTTTGTCCCCAAGAAGATCCCCACATTCTTCTTCCTTGGATAGGAACTTTGAAGTAGAACAGAGGGAGAACAAGGTTCATAGGAGGAGGGAAGTGGTGCAGAGCAAATGGTTCATTTGGGTGCTTAGGGATAAGTATATAAAACTTTAAGATGAAGAAAAAGAAAAAGTTGAAGTTCTAGTATCTTTCCAAGTGTCCATGGCCTTAAATTATTAAGAATATACAAGAACATGCACAAGAATCTGCCCCACATATTATAGAGACACGCTTATCCCTCATTTCTTGAATTTCCAAGCAAAACAAATAAATCATTAGTTGATAGCTCCTAAAGGTAGCTCATCCCTAAAGGGGTAAACCCTAAAATACCCTCAGAGAAAACACCTTCAAACCAAGGTTTAACTAGGAGCCCCATGGCTAAAAAAATTCCAGAATGATAAGATAACATATAATAAACATAATTAATGTGACAAATGGAAAAGAAAACCCCTCAATTGGATAAATTGTAGAAAAGTCCAAAATGTATATAAAATTGCACAACTTGCTCAAACGATGTCTAAATTGGACCAAATTTGAAATTTAAGCTTGTATTATGATTTCAAAGCATATAAAAAGGTTAGATTACGGTTATAATCACTCAATTATGGTAATTAATCTCATTAAACTCTTTAAGCAAGTTCAAGGGCCTTACATTAGCTTACCATCAGTTGAGGATCAAGGCAGATGACACACCAAGTCAACTTTTCAGACTAGGTACAGTCACTATGAGTTTGTGGTTTTCTTATTTGGGTTAACCAATGCACTGGAAGCTTTCATAGATCTAATGAACATGGTGTTTAGGCCTTATCTTTATCAGTTTGTGGTGGTGTTCATCAACGACATCCTAATATACTCCAGAGATAGTCAGCATCATGAGCAACATCTACGCCTAGCGTTGACATTGTTGCGGAAACACAAGTTATATGCCAAGTTCAGCAAGTGTGAGTTGTGGATGAAGGATGTATCTTTTCTGGGGCATTTGATATCTTCTAGAAGCGTTTGTGTGGACCTGAAGAAGATGGAGTTTGTGCTAGGGTGGGAGCATCCTAAGACACTGATGTAGATCCGTAGTTTCCTAGGCTTGGTAAGTTACAATGGGAGGTTCATTAAGAACTTCCATGTTGTGGTGTTACCCATATCAAAGATAACAAGTAAAGGTGTACCTTTTGTCTAGGATGACAAGTATCGGTGTTCTTTGCAGTTATTGAAGGGGAAGTTGACCACTGCACTAGTCTTAATTCCATCAGAGTAGAGAAAAGGCTATATCATCTTCTGTGAAGCGTTGAAGAACAAGTTGGGATGTGTGTTGATGCAGGACAAGAACATGATTTCTTTTGATTCAAGACAACTTAAGAAACACAAGAAGAACTACCTGACACATGACCTGGAGCTTGCAGGTATGGTCCATGATTTGAAGATTTGGATACATTACCTTTATGGAGAGAAGTGTCAGATCTTCATCGACCATAAGAGACATTAGTACATCTTCTCAAAGAAGGAGTTGAACATGCGATAGAGGAGATGGATGGAGTTGTTAAAGAACTATGATTGCACAATAGACTATCATCCAAGGAAGGTGAATGTCATGGTTGATGCTTTGAGCAGAAAGACTTCATCATCATCTAAAAAATAGGTATAGATGTGCTCTTTGGTGTACCATAAGCAACAAGTGTTTGTGTCGTTGCGTCAGATGAATGTATAGTTGGTGGTATCCTTGTTAGCAGACTTTCTGGCGCAGTTACAGGTGAAGCCTACCTTGATGAAATAGATCATAGATGCACTGTGGGATGATACAATGATACTCAATATCCAAGCAGAGTTTGGAAACAAAAAGTATGATGTTTTCCATGAGATAGGTGATGGGACAGTTTGTTTCCATAACAGGATAGTGGTTCTTGATGTTGATGGATTGAGGAATTTGGTTCCTGAGGAGGCTCACTCCTCGATGTATGTTATGAATCTAGGTAGTACTAAGATGTACCATAACCTTAAGGATATGTATTTATGGCCCGGTTTGAAGTGTGGCGTAGTAAAGTTTGTTGCTAGGTGTCCAGTTTGTCAGCATGTCAAGACAGAGCATTAGAAACCTACAGGAATGCTAAAACCATTTCCAATACCACAATGAAGATGGGATTATATAACTATGAACTTTGTTTTTGGTCTTCCTAGAACATCCAAATGTCACAATTCTATTTGGGTGATAGTTGACAGGTTAACCAAGTCAGCTCACTTCTTTATAGTTAAGACAACATATACAACAAAGAAGTTGGAACAGATATATGTGGATGAGATAGCTCAGTTGCATGGTATCCCAACTACCATAGTGTGTGACAGAGGTCAACAATTTACTAATCATTTTTGGGAACATCTACATACAACGAGGGGACACAATTGAGGTTTAGTACAACTTTTCACCCACAAATAGATGGTCATTCAGTTAGGACCATTCATACATTACAAGATTTGTTGAGATCCCCCAGTAGACCTCTGTTTATATGAGAGGATAGGGTCAGGGTTCCCAGTCTATGCGGGAGTCAAAATGGTTGGATTCACGAATTTCTAGAACCTACTCACGACAAACTGGTCCGTTCACACACCCAACCGGTCGTTTGGTGGCATGAGATGGTGGATCACTAATCGAACCAGTCAGTTCATACAGATTCCTATTCTGAATCAAATTGGTAATCAATTTATAATTAATGCACAACATGACGTCAGTACCAATCCTTGATCCAACCGAATTGGAAACTGAACAGGGCGGTTCATCCTATGAATCGGACGGTTGGGATATGTGAACCCATCGGTGCACAATGTGAACTAATTGTCTCATTCCCTGGTTCATCCATTGATCATCCAATAATGATTCCAATTGACCTGATACTCCAATCGATTAGTTCACTACCCCACCGGTCAGTTGGCAGTGTGAATCGATTGGTTCAGAGTCAAGTCAGTCAATTTTGAACCTTATTTGTTTAATTGAATACATAAACACCTTTCTTAATCAATCTAAACATCATTCATGGATATACTCCTTTAATCCAAGTGTATCCTATGCGTGTGACCCTATAGGTCCAAAATTACATTGGCAGTGAATGTTCATCACTAAAATACAACATCACTAGCAAAGAATGGCGCCTAGCAACACATAATTGCTACCCAAGTAATTCAGTCAGTTGGAGAACATCTTCAACTACAATCCACAATTAGTATTACGTGATCGTATAGTTCCTTTGTATCTGATATCCAGATTGAAATCGAGACATGGAATCATCATCCTCTCAACGTTTAATCCATATTCCTTGAACTAGACTAGACTATCTGAGAGGCACATGAGCTCACACATCACATATTGAGTCACATGAGTATGGCCATACATTTCTCAGTCTCGCTTATAAAGAGGCCCTGGATATCAATCTCATGTACGAGGGACAAATCCCATCTACATTTACACTCTATCCCCTTGTGTCACAGTGCACCCAATCATCACTATTATGGTAACCATTATTTAGGATCATGTTGCATGATGTCAAAGTACATGAACGACATGTGATGAATGTAGTGACTTTGGGTCTAAGAATCACAATTACCACTATCACTATTAGGGATAATTTTGACTACCATTCCATGGTCTACATGTATGACTCTCATTGTGGGTCTGTCTGATACGCTATTCTCTAATATTTACCTATATGCTTGACTTGATATCACATATCATGTCTAATGAGACTCTATCATCAGTCAACACACACTCTAGTCTTACGTATTATTGTTGTCTATTTTTCTTCCATATTAATATTCGACTAGGTATATAACAAGAATGTTTCTACTCTTATCATACATATGATCTCATTGTTCAAGTCATGTACTTGAAGTCATACGTCTCTTGGATCAGAGGGCTATAGAGGGGGGTGAATAGAGCTTCAAAACTTGCACAAAAATAGTTATGCCTTCAATTTACTTCAACTAGGCACAATTTCTAATAGAGAATTTAATGGCAATAAAATATGCATAGCAAGGATGAGAGAGAATGAAACAAGCACTAGAACAAGTTGTTTTAGAGTGGTTCCACTCTCCAAACTAGGAGAGAGTCAGTCCACTACCTAGAGAGGTCAAACTCTAGGGTTTGTTAACCATGTCTACTCTTTATATTCACTTATAAGAGTTACAACATATGGACTTCCTTTTCTAAGACAAGGATACCCAGCTTCCCATTAAGGTTAAGGGAGTCAATAACCTTACAACTAAGGTCTTATGTTATGAATGCATCTGAGCTTAATTGGTAAACTAGGGTTTACTTGGATGATTATATGCTTAATTGGATTGATCATTGATTAAATATAATTAATGATGATAATTCAATTATGATGTTTTAAACCTAATAAGAACTTTAAGTGTTCTATTGTTTGAGAAATTAGGATTTGAGAAATATAAACCCTAGTTGGCTGAAATTTGGGTTTGTATGGTACATGAGTATGGAATTTGATCAAGATAGAAGCATAGTGAATGATTTTTTATATTTTCTAAAAATTTTGTATTTAATTAAATTTTGGATATGATATGGATAACTCAATCATGTATATTGAAGAAAATTTTCAGAATATTTGAGTGTTCTTTGAATGTGGTTCTCGGTCGAACTATACTTCGACCAAAATGCTGACAGAGTACTTTTCAGAAGTGTAGTGTTTTATTTTTAGTTATTTATTTATAACTCCAAATGATCTTAAATTTTAATTTAAGATCTGGAACTTAATCCTAAAGAACATGTAAAATTTTGATAATTTTTTGATGCGTTTAGACCTTATCAGTAGACGAATTACAGTAACTGACATTTCTGCATAATTCTGGATAGCTGTGCACTATTCGATTTTTAATTATTTAATGGAAGATTGGAATGATCTCAAATTTTAACTGAAGCTTTTTAACTCAATTATACACAACTTCATAAATTATAATAATCTTTGGAGAAGGTTTGGTCTCTAAAATACACGAATTCACAGAAACCATTTTATGACAAAAAAATCTGCTGAAATAAGAAAATGTTTAGTGAGGGGTCAATGTGCAATTAACCCAAGAAGCTCAATTGCTCTATATGGTCAACCTAACACACAAGTAACTCTCATAATTCATGATTCAATCCAGATAAACGAAATCCTAGAGAGAGAGAGTTAGGGGTTGAGAGGAGAAATTGATGGAGATGCTGACCTAGGGTTTTGCGGTCCGAGGAATGATGAAATCATATAAGTTTAGCTTCTTTGGATATAGTTTCATGGTGAATATTCTCTCACATTTCAAAATTCCGTCTCTCCTATGATTTTATCCAAAATGGTATCAAAACTTTCCCTTTTCTCACTCTTTCTTATTAATCCCTCATTTTTAGGGTTTTCGAGTTGAAAGGAAGAAGAATTGGGTGAATTGCTAAGGATTTGATATGGATTCGAGATTTTCAGACATGGGATACATTTTTAAGGTGTTTTCACACCTTAGGGTGAGTGGAAACTTCCTTTAAATAGTATATTGTATGAATTTTTTTAAATCAACCATAATCTTTAATTGCTTAGTACGCGACTACAAACCCTGAATTGTCTATTTGTTCTAAGTTGTTGCAAAATGATATGAAATGGATTCTTCCTTTGTTTGAATGAATTTCAGATGATAAAATCATATTAGAAATTTATACAATGCATTCTAATGAGAATTCCCTAAGTATTCACAGAGGTTATAAGAGTAAACTGAAATATAGGGAATTTGTCCATGACTAAAATTTGATGTATAAGTAAATAGAGAAAGGTGCTTATCTAGATCCCCTTGGTTTTGAATGATTGTTTATCTAAATTCATAGTACATATATGTCAGATACTATCTTGGATTTCGTTTAAAGTGAGTAGTGTTTGTTTGGTATCTCAGTGAAGAGGGTGAAACCCTAGATGTGAGGAAAGTTGGATATTCACGAATAGATATTGTGAAATCCATTTGAAGGGATTTTCTTGATTGATAGATTTTATTTATTCAATGTTATTATTGATGCATGATATCCCAGTGAATGGCATGGAAACCCAAATTCATCTCATTTCAAGGGTTTCATACATATATTGATTTTATATGATTTTTTGATAGTAGTCTTTATTCAGTGAATGGTTATGTCGCATGAAATATTTATTGGAGCCATGGGAATAAGTTGTTGCCTAGTGAGAGGTGACAAGATGTGTAATGGCCTTGTGAGCCATGAGAATACTTGTAAAACCAGTGAAATGAATACCTTGGTCTAAGGACCTAGAGGTAATGGTTACCTGTTACAGAGGTAACAATGCTATGTGATGATCTAAGGGTTTGAATACCCAGATCCAATTATTTATGATAATGATGTGAAGGAATGAGAATTCCCAAAAATGTGGTAAGGGATTGAGTTCCCAGGTATCATGTGTTGTAAATATTTGAAAAGTATGTGATAGATGTATTACACCTTTCTTTGTAGAATTTGTTGTGATTAAATGAAACCCTAAGGGTAGGGTGTTCAATGAATCAAGTATTGTGATATCAATGCTCTCAGATATTATTTATAATTCTTATCATGATAAGTAATTAACTCTTAATTGAGTTATGAGATGCACAACTCAAGATTTGGGTTGATATGCACATTCTTTGAGAAATTACAGATCAATTGCAGGTGCTATTGACGATTACACATATGTCAAGTAATTAACTCTTATCAGTGTAATAAGATGATAAGTTGCATGATTCTAGTGTGTATGTGCCAAGTGGACATGTAATCTATTTATTTAAGAATTTTAGTCAGCCTGCATGTATAGTATGTTGATTACTCAGTATATTACAGTGTTTTGAATATACTGTTCTGCCAAGTCTATAATGATATACATGTTGTATTATAACTTCAAATAAGTAGATGTGACACCATAGAGATACCATAGTCAAGTATAAGTGAGAGAAGGGTACAATGTAGAAAAGAGCTTTCTAGGAATAATAAAATAATAGACTTAGGATCCCTGAACACCGTAGAACCCCTATGTGAGGTATGTTCCTTAGGGGTGAAATGACCTAACCCTGGCAGCGTCCAGTATACGGGGGTCGGAATGTGCTATCAGGTGGCATGGGGGATGAAACCCTAGTGGAAGTCTCCTTAAATTATAGTTTGATGTGTCCAACATCAACCACAAGTCCTGGTGGCACTAGAGTACAGAAAATCCAAGAGGTGGCTTGACTCTCTGCTTGTGTGCTCAGGTTAGAGGAGGAGTCCAGTTTAGGCCAGAAAGCCATTTCCCTATTGCAGACCAGGAGAGTAGTCAGACTTAGCATTTTCCGGGTGTGTCTACTAAGTATTGTACGGTGTGATCGTATTTCACTATGAGTCTTCATATGTAGAGTACACTGCATATGAGCATGGCATAATAAAATGAATGAGAGGTCAAACAAGTGTGTACAGTTATTCAATTATTCTTTGTATGTTTCTGAATTATTAGTTTTGTTTATGATCAATCAAGCATTTCATATATTGATTCACTCTTATAGTTATTTAGAGTATCCTACCATATTTATGACTGTCAATTATTAGACTCTTTAAAGCTTATTGTTTTTATAATTGATATCAATTGCTCAAAAGTATATCAGTAATTATATCAGTTCTTTAGACTATTTCTTTGAAGTACTCATTCACTGAGCGAGTAGGCTCACCCCTCTACTCACAATTTTTAAGGAAATCACATGGACTTGAAGAAGATATCATTGCATCAAAGTAGATCTGCCACAAGAGTTAAGTCTGAGTATAGTTAAGTCCAGTCAGTCCTTGTCACTCTAGGTCCTTGTAAAGAAATAAGAGAGAGTTGTAAATGATGATGTATAACATTATTCCTCTTTTAGCAATACGTACGAATCAGCAAGTCTTATGTGCTTAAAAGTATGAGGAACATAATGAATGTTCATACATGCATTTTTACTGTTGAAATCAGATTAGAGAAATCAATGTTTAAATTCCCTTATAAAGTTGGTTTATGTGGTTTAATGCGAGAAAACAAAGAGTTTTGAAAGAGAAGAAAAGGTTAAGGGTGATCTTTGTATTACGTTAAATCCTCAATTTATGCCCTAATCTCATTGTTAGTGGAAATTGTGAGATTGGGGTGTAACAACTTGGTATCAGAGCTTAGGTTGAGTTGCCAGGGACAATTTAGCTAGTAAGTTAGAGTCATAAATGTGGCAGTTAGGAGATGTTATGATGTTAGCTCTAGGAATTTGAGTATTTGGATATCCTGGCCCGAAATCTGAGTACTTGGATCAACCAGTATCAAGCTACTCTGTCTATTCTTTCATGTATACCCTGGCCAGGTTTACAGTGGAAGGATGGGCTAGAGAGGAACCCTAGAAATATTAGGGTTAGAAACAAGATAAGTAACATGAATTAAGAGCATAAATATAAAATGAGATAGAACTTTCATTTCATATTGTTATTTTATTGGAGATGAATAGAAATGCTCCTATATGTTTGAATTCAGATATTCAGTATTTTGAAATATATATGGGTCTTTAAGATTTGTTGTACACTATGCAGTTGTAGTATTTATTGATTACATTCTTTGTATCAAGTAGACTAGAAATGATCTTTGAATGAACTTTCCTAAGTGGATATTCTTTCCACATGTTTGAGATTAATAGGAGTGGGTAAATCTTAAGTATCTCTTGGCTTCAGGACTGCAGGTTTGGCCTGGTCCGGCTGGCAGGATGCATTACTGGGATCTAATGACTCCTATTAACAATATGATAAGAGTAGACTCTGGATAAATTAGACCCACATCATAGTGAGAATGTACATACACTAAGATGTTGAAACGTATGGGAAAGATTAGAATAGCTAAGAATCAGCTGGAACTGATATCTGAGACCCAACTTTGGGGCCTCATATGAGAAATCCTTAATTGGGAATAAAGGAACACAACGTAAGGTTCAGATTAAGCTTAATGATTAATATTATATGAACGCTAAATATGAAATATGGAAAAGATATGAGAAAAGTATGTAAAGGCCAAGGTAGTAAGAATCAATCATGAGGAATGGATTATATAATCGAGTACAATGTTTTTATGTACTCCAAAGCAAAGGGAAAATAGAAGAAAGGAGTTAAGTATTCGATAATTACATAGAAGTGAAGAGTCTTCATAAGAGTTAAAGTGAAGAGAACTAGATGAGCATGTAAATCATAAAACTAGGATAAGAAACTTAGTTGAAACAAAGAGAAATGTTGGAAATAATAAGCTTGATTAAGGAATGAGGGTTATGATATAATTGAGAGCATGGAATGTATACCTTTATTGTGAAGTTAATACATTCATCCTTACTGCCTTTGGATTCTAAGTCTCTATAGAACAACAAACTAATTTCTAAAAGAAGAACAAAAGTGTAGCTAAATAAATGAATAAGTCATACAAAGGCGGATTATATTCAGGAAGGAAAAACTTGATTGAAAGAGAAACTATGTTTCACCCATGCATGAGTCGTTTGATTTAAAATGAAGAATATGTAATGTATTAAACATGAGTTGAAACTAGAAGGGAGATTATTGATTTAGAATTTCAACTTCACATTAGTAGAAGGATAAAAAGAAATATATGCAACATGGTATACATGATCATACACCTAAAAGAAACAACATGATCATAAGAGAAAACTAGAAGTTAAATATGACATGTGGAATAGAAGTATATGGTATGGGTATTATGGAAAGTAAGGAAGGGTTTGAAAATAATGGAGTATTTTAGATTATAAAAGAAAGAGGTTGTGAGATTCAAGAAAGTGTTAATTAGTCAAGTATCATTGCTGATAACTAATTAAACCTACATATGAGAAATGTATTAATGGATGTTTGAAGATAAGAATTCTAAGTCTTAGAACCGTCTTCTCTTCCATATATTACTTAATGAGATAAATGTGGGAATGAAGTGATAAGAAAATGAATCATATTTGATGCATAACCACCATGGTAGAGGCATCTAGTGAATGTAATAATGACATACAATATGACGATGAAACCCTAGAAGGATAAATTGAGAATGTAATATATCTGAATGGCCAATTAAGATGAAGGAAATTCAATTGATAAGATAAGGAAGACTTTAGTAAAAACTTGTGAGATCCAAAGTTTGAATTTCAAATTAAGGGAGCAAAGTCCCACCACAATAACATCATGCTACTGATAAAGGCCAAACCCTAGAATGTTTAGAGTTGTAGTAGTTCAAGGGTTGTCACTAGTGATTTAACCTTGAATACTAGCATCTCTATAAAACAAGATCATGTGATTTGCGCTATGAGAAGTAAACTAGCACTGATAGTAATCCTAGCTAATCTGAAAGGTTGATGAACAATATGAAAATGATTTGGAGCAAAGAGTAAGATATAAATTTGAAATGTAACAAGTGTTTTGAACAAAAGGAGAAATACAATATGAGTGAAGTGTGATATGAAATAAATTCTTGCAGTGATAGAAAGAATAATGAATAATCTATTCATACCTTGTATGTTTCAATTTTAGGGATGTTTAATCTACATGATTAAAATGATAAGGATAAGTAGAAAAAAGTAAGTAGTAATGAATGAGGAGAGAGATAAGTGAAACAATGGCTTTTCGTAATATATGAATTTGTTTTTAGAAGTATAATTTGTTGAAGGTATATTAAGGGATGTAAATTGGTTCTACGTATGATTTCAGTGTACATGTGCAAGCAATATGTTAATTAAAGGTGTCGGATAGTTTAAGTCATTCATACTAGTAATCCATCTTAGTATTATACAATTGTGGTATGGTGATATGGGTTGAATGATGATGTAAAAAATGGAGGGTTACCCTAAATAAGGTAGTCTTACATATTCACTCGTATGAATAGAAGGGATGATAACCGTATTGTATTGATATGCAACCCTAATGAGGTGTAGCTTGTTATACCTAGCTTTAATATAACTAAGTGATGGTAATTGGGTATGAATAGTCCTTGTATGACTAATACAATTATGGAGTACTCTGTTACAGTTGTTGAAACCCTAGTATGTTATAACCCGATGGTTACACCTTGAATTATGGGTGGGTTCATACTCGAGAATAGTATGGAATGTGATGGTAATGCTTCACCTTATGCATCCATGATCCAATGGGGATGTCATGAGTAGTAATGTACAATTGTTGTTGAATCTAGTCTTTTAACTCAGGACTATTTTTCTATTTGAGTAGCATAATAGTAAAATTCAAAAGAACATGGTGAACTCTCTTTCATGATTTAGAGGTAATACATAACAATAGTACATATTTAGCAGTATGAATTGAGATAGTTGGATCAGATTATCGATGTTGAGGTAACACCTCAAGAGTATGAAAATATTGAAATGGTTGTTTCTCTCTCTATCCTATGATTGATTGTGGCATAGAGAATTTGTTTGTTATCATTGAGAACTATTTCAAACATGTTGTGATTTAGTAAAGGAATAAAGGACTTAATGTTGAAAACTACATTCAAGTATGAAATAAAAGAATATAATGACATGTAAGACTTCAGAAGCTTGAAATAAACCTTGAATGTACTTTACTTGCACATTTATGTTTTGGAGATGAAACCTTTTTTTGGGGGGGAGAGAGAATTGTTATGACCGCATCTGAGCTTAATTGGTAAACTAGGGTTTACCTAGATGATTATATTCTTAATTGGATTGATCATTGCTTAAATCTAATTTATGATGATAATTCAATTATGATGTTTTAAACCTAATAAGAATTTTAAGTGTTCTATTGTGTGAGAAATTAGGATTTGAGAAATATAAACCCTACTTGGCTGAAAGTAGGGTTTTGATGGTACCTGAGTATGGAATTTGATCAGGATAGCAGTGTGGTAAATGATTTTTCATATTTTCTAAAACAATTTATTTAATTTAATTTTGGATATGATATGGATAACTCAATCATGCATATTGGAGAAAAAAATTAGAATATTTTAGTGTTCTTTGAATGTAGTTCTGGGTCAAACTATACTTTCACCAAAATACTGACTGAGTGCTTTTTAGTAGTGTAGTGTTTTATTTTTAATTATTTATTGGTAACTCCAAATAATCATAATTTTAACTGGAGTTCTAAAATATAATCATTAACCAAATGTAAAATTTCATAATTTTTGGATGCGTTTAGACCTTATCAGTAGACGAATTACAGTAACTGACATTTCTGCTGAATTCTGGATAGCAGTGCACTATTAGATTTTTTATTATTTAATGGAAGCTTTTATTGGTCTCAAATTTTAAATGAAGATTCATAACCCAATTATAAATAACATGATAAATTATTATAATTTTTTAAGAAGTTTTGATCTCTAAAATACACGAATATACAGAAACCTTTTTATGATAGAAAAATCTGCTGAAATAAGAAAAAGTTTAGTGAGGGGTCAATGTGCAATTAACCCAAGCAACTCAATTACTCTATATGGTCAACCTAAAAAACAAGGAACTCTCATAATTAATGATTCAATCCAGAGAAATGAAATCCTAGAGACAGAGAGAGTTAGGGGTTGAGAGGAGAAATTGATGGATATGTTGACCTAGGGTTTTGCGGTCCGAGGAATGATGAAATCATGTAAGTTTAGCTTCTTTGAATATAGTTTCATGGTGAATCTTCTCTGACATGTCAAAATTCCATCCCTCCTCTGATTTGAACCAAAATGGTATCAAAACTTCCCATTTTCTCACTCTTTCTTCATAATCCCTCATTTTTAGGGTTTCCGAGTTGAAAGGAAGAAGAATTGGGTGAATTGCTAGGGATTTGATATGGATTCGAGATTTTCATATATGGGATACGTTTTTAAGGTGTTTTCATACCTTAGAGTGAGTGGGAACTTCCTTTAAATAGTATATTGCACGAAAATTGGTTAAATCAACCATAATCTTTAATTGCTTAGTATGCGACTACAAACCCTGAATTATCCATTTGTTCTAAGTTGTTGCAAAATGATATGAAATGGATTCTTCCTTTGTTTAAATGAATTTCAGATGATAAAATTATATTATAAATGTATACAATGCATTCTAATGAGAATTCCCTAAGTATTCACAAAGGTTATAAGAGTAAACTGAAATATAGGGAATTTGTCTATGATTGAAATTTGTTGTATAAGTAAATAGAGAAAGTTGCTTATCTAGATCTCCTTAGTTTTGAATGACTGTTTATCTAAATTCATAGTAAATATATGTCAGATAATATCTTGTATTTCTTTTAAAGTGAGTAGTGTTTGTTTGGTATCTCAGTGAAGAGGGTGAAACCCTAGATGCGAGGAAAGTTGGATATTTGTGAATAGATATCGTGAAATCCATTTGAAGGGATTTTCTTGACATGATAGACTTTATTTATTCAATGTTATTATTGATGCATGATATACTCAGTTCTAAGGTTTCATACATATATTTATTTTATATGATTTGTTGATAGTAGTCTTTATTCAGTGAATGTTTATGTCGCATGAAATCTTTATGGGAGCCATGGGAATAAGTTGTTGCCTAGTGAGAGGTGACAAGATGTGTGATGGCCTTGTGAGCCATGAGAATACTTGTACAAACAGTGAAATGAATACCTTAGTCTAAGGACCTAGAGGTAATGGTTACCTGTTACAGAGGTAATAATGCTATGTGATGATCTAAGGATTTGAATACCCAGATCTAGTAATTATGATAATGATGTGAAGGGATGAGAATTCCCAGTAATGTGATAAGGGATTGAGATCCTAGATATCATGTGTTGTAAAGATTTGAAAAGTACGTGATAGATGTATTACACCTTTCTTTGTAGCATTTGTTGTGATTAAATGAAACCCTAAGGGTAGGGTGTTCAATGAATCAAGTATTGTGATATCAATGTTCTCAGTTATTATTAATAATTCTTGTCATGTAAGTAATTAACTCTTAATTGAGTTATGAGATGCACAACTCAAGATTTGGGTTGATATGCACGTTCTTTGAGAAATTACAGATAAGTTGCAGGTGCTATTGACGATTACTCATATGTCAAGTAATTAACTCTTATCAGTGTAATAAGATGATAAATTGCACGATTCTAGTGTGTATGTGCCAAGTGGACATGTAATTTGTTTATTTAAGAATTTTAGTCTGCCTGCGTGTATAGTATGTTGATTACTCAGTATATTATAGTGTTTTGAATATACTGCTCTGCCAAGTTTATAATGATATACATGTTGTATTATAACTTTAAATAAGTAGACGCGACACCATAGAGATACCAGAGTCAAGTATAAGTAAGAGAAGGGTACAATGTAGAAAAGAGCTTTTTAGGAATAATAAAATAATAGACTTAGGAGCCATGAACCTCGTAGAACCCCTTTGTGAGGTTTGTGCCTTAGGGGTGAAATGACCTAACCCTGGCAGCCTCCAGTATACGGGGGTCTGAATGTGCTATCAGGTGGCACGGGGGACAAAGCCCTAGTGGAAGTCTCCTTAAATTATAGTTTGTAGTGTCCAACATCAACCAGAAATCCTAGTGGCACTAGAGTATAGAAAAGCCAAGAGGTGGCTTGACTCTCTGCATGTGTGCTCAGGTTAGAGGAAGAGTCCATTTTAGGCCAGAGAGCCATTTCCCTGTTGCAGACCAGGAGAGTAGTCAGACTTAACATTTCCCGAGTGTGTCCGCTAAGTCTTGTACAGTGTGATCGTAGTGCACTATGAGTCTTCATATGTCGAGTACACTGCATATGATCAGGGCATAATAAAATGAATGAGAGGTCAAACAAGTGTGTACAGTTATTCAATTATTCTTTGTATGTTTCTGAATTACTTTATGATCAATTAAGCATTTCATATATTGATTCACTCTTATAAATATTTAGAGTATCTTGTCATATTTATGATTGTCAATTATTAGACTCTTTAAAGCTTACTGTTGTTATAATTGATATCAATTTCTCAAAATTATATTTGTAATTATATCAGTACTTTAGATTGTTTCTTTGAATTACTCATTCACTGAGCGAGTAGGCTCACCCCTCTACTCACAATTTTTAGAGAAATCACATGGACTTGAAGAAGATATCATTGCATCAGAGTAGATCTGCCATAAGAGTTATGTCTGAGTATAGTTGAGTTCAGTCGGTCCTTGTCACTCTAGGTCCTTGTAAAGAAATAAGAGAGAGTTGTAAATGATGATGTATAACAATATTCCTCTTTTAGAAATATGTGCGAATCAGCAAGTCTTATGTGCTTAAAAGTATGAGGAACATAATGAATGTTCATACATGTATTTTTACTGTTGAAATCAGATTAGAGAAATCAATGTTTAGATTCCCTTGTAAAGTTGGTTTATTTGGTTCAATGCGAGAAAACAAAGAGTTTTGAAAGAGAATAAAAAGTTAAGGGTGATCTTTGTATTACGTTAAATCCTCAATTTATGTCCTAATCTCATGATTAGTGGAAATTGTGAGATTGGGGTGTAGCATCTTATCTATCTAAGAGATAGTCTTCTACCTCACCAAGATCTTACCCACTCTTGCAAGCAGTTGGATGCCTTCACCAAGGAGATCCCCTTCTTGCACTGAGTCTTTTTCCTTGAAGGATTTACCCACTCATCTCCTTGGATCTTCCACCTTGTCCTCCTCCTTCACTCGGATAAGATTTATGCACCTTATTATACAGCTTGAAGAAGCTTGCACCTTCTCCTTCACTTGGATAAGCTTTCATCAACTTGATCTTAAAGAAAGGGTTTGGGAAAAGAGAAGCTTTGAGAGATTTACAAGCATAAAATGAGGTAGCTCTCTCACATAGATCCTATCTCACTCATAGTGTTGAATTGAAGTGTAATCAAGAGAGAGAGAAAGGACTCAAGTGGAATTGATGCACTCAACTATAGCAAGGAGCTTGAATAGCATGAAGGAGCAACCTTATAATGGACTCTAAGAAGTCCTATTTATAAATGAGGGTGTCCACTAGATGGTAGGAACATTTCTGAACATTTTCTAGCCATTTTGAGGGTTGCGACGGATATAAATTTGACTTTCGCAACTTCCCAACAGCTAAAATTACTTTTTCTACATTTTTTATATAGTGCAATTGATCGAGTATCAATAAAGATAACTCGACCGATCACACTATGCGACAAAGTATATTTAAACCATTGGTCCAGTTTGTCCTGGTAGAAACTTGACCGATCCACTTAAATCAATTTTCAGTTGCACATGGATTGGTGAGTTCTGTGAGTGTACAACTTCACCGATAAAAAGTCATTTTCAAAATCCATTAAGGATCAATCGAGTTTGTTACTCGACTGATGAACAACCTATAGTGAATGTTAAAAAATGTCTTTTAAGTGATCAAACATTCAAATTATGTGTTGTTGATATTTTCTTATCTTAGTTACAAGTCATATCATCAATACAAATGATTACAAAAATTATCTAAGGTGATTTGGAGTGTTTTCCAAAAATGTGTATATGCACTACTTTTGACTTGAACTAAAACAAACTAGGACTTGATCGATTTGATCCTTTTCATGTACCTAATTCCTAAAATCAATTTCAAACAAACCTATTAGATACATATGAATGGAATGGTTAATTCATTATCAAAATATGAACAATGTGTAACACTTAGGTCAACATTCACTCCCTTTTTGACAATGACAAACCATTCCTCAACATATTGAAAAGGATATGAAATTAAAACCTCTACCTTTGAGAATAGATGTGAGAGTTAAAACCTTTACCTTGTAAATTGCAAGGGGATACATGAATGAACAATGTGAATTGCTCCCCCTCAATTCATGCTCGCGTAATATTGCATGCTTAGTGTTTCCAAAAATAACCATAAAACATATACATAATATATGGTCATCTATCAAGTCACATAATGAGTAGATAATTGACAAGAAAAAGATCATATAAGCAATAAAAACAATATGGATGAGATCACTTCTCCCTCTTTGTCATATCAAAAAGGCTGAGATGGTAGAAGAGCTAAAAAACACAGGTCTTCTCCATAAGAAAAAGCTAAAGCAGTCAACCACATAAAAGACACCATACAGAGATGAAGCACATAGAAACAAGCAATCTAATGTCATAATCAAACTATGGGATAACATAACACAAACTTCTAAGTTATAGTCAACCAAAGAGTTATGGTACATAAGATTAAGATTACAACAATAGGCATGTCCTCACGGAAAGAACCACAAACCCAACAATAAAATAGTAAGATGATAAAATAGTATGCCTCAGATACAATACCCAAATGTCTTAGTACAAAATACTCTAAAAAGATAGATATGATCAACACCTAAAGACTATAGAACTAAAACATCGAAGGTATATCTATGCTATTTATGTCAACATGGTCATCATCAACATCATCATCATTGGCATCGGGCTCGTAGTCCTTGTCACCATATGAAGGTGCAGTAGAGACAACAACAACTTCACCATCATCTCCATAGGAATCAGTAAAGTTGTCATTAGAACCATCCTCAAATCCATCATCCTCAGTGCCTTCAACATCATCAACCTCATCCTCAGTAGCCTGGTCAGGCATCTCCTCATCGACAGGAGGATCAAAACTACGATCGGGCCATCCGTCATTTTGCTCATCCCATGACATGCCAAGAGCATATAAATCATTTTCTTGGTTAAAGGTGGGATAAGAAGTCCCAAGACTAGCAAGAAAGGTGGTAGTAGGACTAGCAGTCAAAGGTAGCGGAGGAACCACACCAGGGGTAGGGGCAGGTCCACCATCAACAACAGGGGTGACAACAGAAGTAGTAGGTGGAGGGGCTGGGTGGAAG
Source organism: Alisma plantago-aquatica (assembly GCA_963693085.1). Classification (NCBI taxonomy): domain Eukaryota; kingdom Viridiplantae; phylum Streptophyta; class Magnoliopsida; order Alismatales; family Alismataceae; genus Alisma; species Alisma plantago-aquatica. Next base: position 1,219,139,173 of record OY856410.1, on the reverse strand, counting down.
TGACTATATGCATAAGAGGCATAGTCACTGCCTGGATATGTCTAGTAAGAGGGGTAGGTATGGCTATAGGACAAGCTCATGTGGAACATGATCTGGCATAGGTCCTGGTGGAGGCGATCCTGAACTTGAAGGTTGTGCGCCTACTGGTGTATCATGTAACCCATAAGGGCATCATTTGACATCGAGAAAGAGGTGTGGTCATGTTAGGGTGGTGGTGGAGGTGGAGGCTCCTGGTTTGGTAGGAGAGGTAGGAAGGAAGATCTTCTTTATCGTAGTCTCACTTATACATATACCTTTTCGAATTGATTTTTAATGAAGATCGTGGAAAAGGGACTTCTGAGTTGCAAAGGCAAAGAGACCACAGACCAAGGAAGGGTAGCGATGGGTACCTCGGATGTTCTTCTCAGAATCAAAATAGGTCATGTGGAGTAGAATGTATTGAGACCATTTGACTTCGATGTTCTTCAAAAGACAGTAGAGTGTTTTCAGCAATTTCTATTGGTTTTTCTTTGGATGGACATTGTTGTTAACTATCAATGCAATCAGACGGGTTTTGAGATCTAGGGAAGAGGATAGAAGGGCTGACTTCTTACTATAGGGAACACCAGGCTTCTTCAAAAACTTGTGAACATCAGGAAGAGTAAGTTCAAAGATTTTATAGAAGGCCTCAAGGTCAAGCAGGTCATAATAATCAGGATAATTTACCCTCCATGTGTCAGTGACCTCAGTACCATTGATATAGATATTCATGGAATCTTCAGTGATGGTAAATTTGGTACCACAATCATGAAAGTCACAGTTACCTGAGTATTAGGAGGTGATACTATTGTGTTGTATTTCCACTTGATATTTACATAAAACTCATGAACCACCTTAGTGCTAGTTATATAATTATGGAAGCATAAGCATTCTACCCACAAAGCACCTAGATGATGGGAATAAAACAACTCAACAACCTCCTTGATAACCTTCTTCGTGGTGATATGAGGCTCAAACATAGCTCTAAAAGGAAAGGGGTTCCTAGGAAGGAGATCCTTATGGTGATCTATAGCTTTGGGGGAGAAGAAGGAGGTGCCAAAAAAGGATAAGAGGTGAGGAGTTGAGGAGGACGAGGGTGCGCCACTAGGGATGGCTCTCTTCCTATGGTTGGAAGCCATGGAGGCGGAATGAGAAGCAAAAACAACCGAAAGAGGGAGAGAACCTCACCAATAGGTCATCTAGCCACCTAGGATATGTTGCTTTGCGGGTGTACTCCAAGGTATGCAAAACTAAGTAAACCTATTTATGGTATCAAACAAAGTCCAAGGGTTTGGTTTGAGAAATTCAATAAAGTACTTCAAAAGTATGGTTTCTCTCACTCTCTGTTGGGTAATTCTATGTTCACTTTACATTCACCTAAAGTTTTATAATTCTAATAATTTATGTTGATGACACACTTATTTCTGAGTGAGAGTGGTTGTTACAATCCATATCTTATTCTATCAATGATCTTATATTAAAGATAAATCTAATTCTAGTTGAAATCATCATTAGAACCTTGCATTATTCTATGGTTGATTATTGTTTATTTAAATATAAACATGTGCCTTTGTAAGTCAAAAACATGTGTTGTGCATTCATTGAGATTTGAGCTTGAGCTAATGCAAATATAACCCACACATGTATGTTGTAAGAGAACCAAAGGTACTTGAGAAAATAATTAATAAGAATTATCATGTGGTAACTTTATCATATTTTTACTGTACATTTGTAGAAAATAATATTATAAATTCAACACAAAATAAGGGCATGATAACATCAGTTTTGGTGCAATTTCAATAGCCTTTTACATAATAAATGTCATTAGAAATAATTTTTAGATGTTTCGATTTACCCATTTTATTCTAGTTTACTTATATAATAAGTTCTAAGTCAATTTCGGTGCATTTGAAGGAATTCAGTGCAAATCAAGTGAAATCAATGAAGTCTGATTAATTGTTCAAAAGACCTCTCTTTAGTTTGTCGATTAATCGATCGACAAGAAGGTTTGACCAAGAGGATCGAGAAAAGACTGTCGATTCAAGCCCGACAGACTTATCGAGCATCAGCTAGACATATTGAAGTACCTCGACAACCATCTGTCGAGGGAAGGAGTATCGAGAAAAAAGAGGCAAAACTCACCTCTGTCGATGCAACATCGACATCCCGATCCATCGACATTGACAAACTATTGTCAATATGAATCTATCAATCCAACACTCGACACAACTATCAAACTGAGGACCCTTGATACACCCATCAAATCATTCCACCAATAGACTACATCGATAGCGTTATCGACGCCCAAAGATGACTGTCAGAGAGTCACCTTGACAGACCTATCGACAGTAAGATAGACAGAACATTTGCAAGCAAGAACTCTATCGACAAGGAGAAGAGACCAACATGTCTATCGATCTACAAGGATTATAATAAGATCCATTTTCAACCTGGTCATCGATAGACCCAACGATAGGAAACCATCGACATCAATGGAAAGGGGTCGACATCCTTTACCCTATAAATACGCCCCAGGACAACTGTCTTAGGCATCTTGAATTTTAGGAGTTAGAACGCCGAGAGGCTGTCGCCAAACTTCCTCTAGTTCCTGAGCTAGAGGATGGTGTTGTAGACCTGCTTGGATCCTTTGATCTAGTCTTGTCGACCTGCTCCCTGCCAGTTCCTTTGTCACCATCAAGCAACAAAAGGACCTTCTTGCCTCAAGTCAATATCAGAATTGAGAAGAAAGATTTTCAACACCGTTGTCGACCGCCAAGATATCAATTGAGAGGTTGGTAGATCGACCATTTGATCTACCCTTGTATCGATCTCCTCTTTTTGTCTTTTCTGCATCATGACTTGCTTGAGTTGTATTCTTTTTGTTTCTTCGGCTATGTGTGTCTAAAACCCTAACTTGGGTTGGGAGTAGCCGTTAGGCTTTTCCAGCCATGTAATCATTCATCTTTCTATTTTATGGCATATATTCTTTATTGTTTTATTCTTCTACTATTGTTTAATTGCGTCTATTGATGATTAGCTACCTTCCTTCAACATTTGATATGGATACTATTCGAGAGAACGAGTTCAATGAGATCTGGAGTATAGGATAATAATGATTCACGAGAGTGAGGAGTTGCTATAACAAAAGTCATTTTATCTTACAACAATCTTTCAGTTATTAACTTGAGAGATGGAACCCCGTTAGATAGACATCTTCCCAGATCTCGAGAGAAGGAAGGGACATCTTTTCTTATGATTGTTTGCAAAACAAGTAGAGAATGTATATAAAATAGGAGTGAAGGTTTTACGTGGTTAAGGTTGGCTTGATTGGTGAAACCCAATCCAAGTCCTTTTTATCTTGATTTCTCGATTAGTCTATTTTTCTTCTTTAATTTTCGATAATTTAGGTTCACTTTTTAATTGGTTAAATTCATTCCTTAATCGAAACACCACAAGATTTCTTTCGATTAAGATAGACTAAGCAAAGATTCCACGATTTTATTTTGTTATTCTCCTTGTCCCTGTGTTCGACCCCACACTACTACAAAGACTCCATATTTAGTTGCGGACGTCTCTTTTAGTCGGGTATAAATTTAAAGTCTGATTTCTTTGACTGGACAATCATGTTTACACTTTTGACCCACAAAAAAGAGTGATCAGGACGTAATCAAAGTTCAAACGAGAGAGTAACATGTACAAAACTATCATCTATTTGCATTTTCATCTGTTCACATATACTAATGCCACATATACCAATGAAGTAGGCCAATGACGTAGATTGATGAACGTGTAGATCAATAACGCAGACCGATGAACATGAGCAGTGTTTCCGCCTAGTATAACCAATCACAAAAAGTTTCATAACTTTTGATGTGAATGTCAAATGTCGACAAAATATATTTCATTGATTCAGATTTCAAATTGTCACACAACCAACGCCCTAAACCAAAGCAAAGATGAACTAGGGAGTGACTTTTAGGGTTACCTCTTGAGTAACACGAAGAACATGGGAAGAACAAAGGAACCCTAGCTAGATAGATCAAGGTAACCTTAGATTAGTTGTTTTGCTTTGGTTTCATTTCTTTTCCTTGGTCAAACCCTACGGTCGAGGTAACCAAGGGTTGTGTCCTTCTTCCTCCATTGATCTAACTTAGTCATTTCTACAACCAATAGTCTGCGCGATGTGGGCCTTGGTGTTTTCAACCTCGACCCGAACTTGTATGGATGTGATTAGGTTAGTGCAAGCCTAGATTTGAGATCAATAGGGGAAAATTAGATGAAGTTTGAGTGAAACATCATCACTTAGCCTTGACTTTACATAAATGAAGCCAAAAACTGTAACAGACATGTAATGTGTTGTATGTTAATCATTATTTTTTATTTATTGAGCCAAAATATGAGATTCCATTGAGTGATTGATTGTTTATATATAGTTGCAATAATTTAGATATGCATTCAACTTTAGAATAATTATCTATCAAATTGTGGTGGATATTAATGATAGAATTTAAGGCACTACAGCCCCAGATTTTCCCTACTTTCTTCAATAAGAGATCGCATTATGACTATGTAATTCAATATATGGTTGTTGAGAGCCAGTTATATATAAAGTTAAATGAGTAGTTCATTAAGTAATATTTGGTATATTCAATTTATCAGTTCAATTAGTTTAGTTTACTGATGCTAGTGATTCAAACTAATTTGAATTTTCACAAATAATTATAGAAGCCTTAAGGATGAGTTAAGGGAAGAACAATATAGTGGAAAACTATCGATAAAACCAAAGAATAAATAGATATTGGATGCCCTAAACACTGTAGAATCCATCACAGATGTTTGCACAATGAAGGAGGAAATGTGGATACCGACGGGAAGAGTCTAGGATAAGGTAGTTGGAATATACCAGAGAGGTATAGGGGGCTAAGCCCGGTGTGGGAGGTCTCCTTAAAATAGTAAGATACCCAAAATTAATCGAAAATTCTAGCAGTACCAAGTACAGTTATGTTAGTTTGAATATTGCTCAGTAAGTCAGTCTTTGTGGAACCGTGTGCATGTAGTTAAGTCAACTACTTTGAATCTCCACTAGAGTATTAGGTTTAGAGGAGTTATGTTTAGCCGACCAACTTTTTACCAGCCAAGGCCAAACATAGCAAGTTGTATCATAGGTTGGTGAGCTAGTTTAGTAGACTTAAGAGTCTCAGGTCTACGCTAGTCTTATACATTTAGATAGTAGCTTGTTGTAAATATGTTGTGGTACACTTCATGTGGGTCTAGGAAAAAATAAAAGAATGAATGATTAATGAATGGATTTAGTTTATTTACTCATTCCAACTATTACATGCCATTGTTGGATGGTTTACAGAATTCAAATGTCATTCTTATATTCTGATGTATTTAATTCAATTAAAAATAAATATAGACATTATTATGATTACTTGATGAGTTTTCATGCACTGAGCTAGTAGCTCACACACTCTACTGAGATTTTTTTATATACAGTTTCAACTTAGGAGGATTCAAAAGCTAGTTTTCATCAGGAGTAGATCAACTAAAGTCTTGAGGATATCTAATTTAGTTAGATGCTCTCTTGTCCTTCAGGGTGAAGATTGAGATTAATTTTGTAATAAATTGTAACATATCTACACTAGAGATAAAACTAGTTTCTTTTAGTTGATTATGTTGTGAGAATCAAGTTCAATGGCGAAGTAATGATGTTTGTGTTTTAATCACATGATACCTATTAAGTTTGCAAAATGTTTCTATTAAAGAACAAAAATTCTAGGATAATTTTCCAATTAATGATTAGAAGCAAGTAAGAAACTTTTATCACCTTGTTAGCCTTAAACCTTGATGAGAAGATTTGGGTCACATCCGTGACTCTTTTGGTATCCAACTAACCAAGAATTTCTTACAATCAGAACTTGTTGCAAGAGAGCTTAGTTCGATAAATTGCTTTATGACTACTATAATGAGCATGGGTCTTGATTTCTCTCTCCCCCCCTCTCTCTCTAAGGATGTATGTTTTACACTTTTATTGTGATAATAAAACTACTACCTTCATCATTAGCAATATCTTCCATGAAAAAGATAGACATGCTGAAATCAACTATCAATTAAATGATATGTTCCAAAGAAGACTTGCATGATATACCAATTTCACAGGGTGTTAAAATATTTATTACTAGGTATTTTGTGTTTGGTTCAACATTGCCGGATGTTGATTTCTCATATACTCTCTCATACTACATATGAGGACTGACAGCTTTGTACACTGACGCGAAACATAAATTCATTCAACAATGATATATGACAGATGGGGCATGCTTGACAAATTGTAGAACCAAAAAACCGAAAAGAGAGCATAAACAGGGTCTTTCTTGCTGGTATAACATAATGCAAATCATGATGCACGCTGAACATTTTACAAATCCCAACTTACCGCGAGTGGGCTGCACAGCAGCCATCTGAACGGTCTACATGCACTTTGCTAATTATTTTATCTTGCTGATGTTAGTTTGTCGACGTGGGAATCAATGGTTCAACCATATAAAAAGAACTCATGAACGACAGGGAAAGGCGAAATTCCACCGAGCACAGCACAAGCGACGACTGAGCTGTAGCATTACCAATCCCACGCACCGTCCAGCTTGTTTTAGAAAAAGCCATATGGTCCGTCTTCAATCTTAACTGATGCATTTCCCACTCATCAGTCACCAATTGCTGCAGTAATCTATAAGCAACAGCATTCCCAAAAGATCTCATCAACACCAACGCAAAATGAAAGCATAGTTAAACCAGTCATCCAATTTTAAGCACACAGGATTAGCACCAGAAACACAAAGAAAGCAGAGGATGGATCCATCTACGATCCATCTCCCAATTCACATTCCTCGGAATGTTCTGCCTATAACTATCTATCTATCTATGGAACTATGGTTTTTGAAGACGGCAACATTTATAACTGTGTCAGATTTCTAACAATTAAATAAGAGGAAGAAGCCAAGTAAAAAACACAGATGGCGGGGAAGGATTAAGAGAAGAACCCACAAAAGCTGCTGCTTTTTGCACTCCGTCTTCTTTTTGTCACCACTCCAAAAAGTTGGAAGCAAACCTCGAAAAGCCAAAAATAAACCCATCAAGTTCGAGTCATGATGGATAATCACACATACGTACGCTTCAGTGGAAGTCAGAATCTGGCGGGTAAATGGACAGCCCAGGCCAACCGCCGCTCCGACCACCACCACTGGCGGAGCGATCGCCAGTACTCCAGCACCCGGGATCGCCCTGGAGATTTAGGAAGTCTTCCTCAGCCGGCGGTGCCGGAGCAGCCGGTGTTACATCGTCACAGCCACCGAAATGTGGGGTGGACGAGACGGTGCCCAGATCAAGAGGGTGATGGCCAGATAGGCTCGGGATGCTCATCAGGTTAGCGAAATGAGGGGCGGATGAGAGAAGGGAGCTGAAACTGCCCCCAATCTCGAACATCCGGGGTTCCTGCTCGCCGGACGGGTAGATTGGGGGAAGAAGTTCGGGTTTTGGAAGGCTAGATGGTGGATCAGCGCTGGTGAGAGCAGCAGGGGCCGGGGCTGTTTGTGTTGGGATTGGGTTAGTGAGGGGGCTGGAGGCAGAGTTGGTGTGGTGGGGGTGGTGGTTGTTGGTAGTGGTGGTATTGTTGTTGGCGCGCTTGGCAGGATTACCGTCTGTTTTGGTGGCAGCAGTGGCAGTAGCGTTGCCGTTGTCTTTGTTGTTGTTGCAGTCAGAATCTTCGCCGCTGGTGCCGCTCTTGCTGCGCTTGGTAGAGTTCTTGCGTGTGCCGCCTCCAACGGGGATGTTGCGCAGTGAGCCTCCTTTGGTCCAGTACCGGCGGCAGCTCTTGCAGAAGTGTCGGGGCTGGGAGAGGTTGTAGTTGTTGTAGTAGCAGAACTTGGTATTGGTGGACTCGCACCTTGGGCACTTGAGCTGCTGCTGTTCTGGCTCAGGGAACTGAGGAGGCCTCATCCCTTGGAACATCGCCGCTGCCGCAGCCGCCGCGGCGGATGATGCCGTTGACGATCCACCCTGCATTTCACGTGGGTGATTGATGTCTCCCCTTTTGGGCACTCGAATTCCACCGCAAAGCAGAGAACTTTGAGGGAAATTGCTGTGGTGGATGAGTGAGTCAGTAGTCCGACGGTTGGGAACTAACAATGAGGGCGGATTATATGAGGATTAGGTAAGGTCTCCAGATGGTGGAGGCAATCGATCAGATAGTACAGAATTTCAATTCAAAGCTAGACGAAGGGAATACGGACGCAACACGGTCAGACGAGCAGAGAAGTCACGATCAGAGGCAGAATCAGGAGGGGGGAGAGGGGCGAGACAATGAGAAGATCTGCGAAAAAAAGTCGAGACCTTTGGGAAGAAGACTCGATATACCAGCGAGCCAGGCCCAGGCGAGCCGGTCTTCGAGCTAAAGCTGCAAAAGGAGGTCTTCTTACTCTAGCAGAGCAGAAAACAGAATAAAGACGGTCGTCATCCGAGAGCCGCGGTAGTTTGAGACCCGCCGATCAGTTGCAGAGCTGCTGCACATAGAAGGAGACCATCATAGGCCGTATAGACCGCTGCCGCCCTCGATTCATCAAACAAGCGGAGTAGTTGTTGGTCAGAAGCCAGACGGCCTTCAGCGAGACCAGGACGGGAGTCTCTGGTTCCTTTTCTGTACCTGCAGAAAGATGGAAAGGGAGGAAAAGAAGGGGAATCGCGGAGCTTCCTGCAGTTGGGGCTTTTGCCCGATGCCAGGGTCAAACGAGCCAGAGATCTTACACATGAGCATGGACCACAAGGATTGGGAACATGGAGGTGGGTGAAGGCAAAACAAGCCGTCTTCTCTCTCTTCTCCTCTCTGCGTGTATACCCTCACCAATCTCGACAGGCAGAGAGACGTCTGCTCTCGTAACAGCTCAACTCTGGAGATAAGGAGGAATGAAGTCGGTGTTGTCGGTAGTTAATCTATGGCCCGGTTGATTATTGGAGGGATGGTGCTGGAAGACGGGGGTGGGTGGAGGTGAGCTTCAGAGTTGAGATTTTATCGGAACCCCTCTCCAAATTTTATTTTTTCAAGCACAGAAATCCCCAAAGCACATCCTGCCACATTCCCGATATCAGCGAATATTTTTTGTGGGGAGATGAGGACATATCTTCCAACTCCCACTCCCACTCCCACAAATAATGCCTCTCCTTCACCCTTTTTCCCTCGTCACTTCCCACTGACAACCGCACTCAAAGCAACAACAAATCGGTTCTGCTCCTCCCACCCCCCGGGCCCACTCCAGAGATTAGGCTGAGGAGGTCCTTCACAGTGAAGGAGGGAGGGCAGGTAAAGGATAAAAGCCACCCACAACTTTTACCTCATTTGGCTACTATAAGACAACTGGGCAGGTATTGAAATTCCAAGATCATCATCCCTCCGTGCCAACCCAGTAGTTGAATTCCTCACGATAAATGTAGATCTCTCTCCACTTGTGCAACTAGTGTGAATAGAACCTTCCCTTAGTTGTGACTTTGTCCTAGCGGCCAAACAACCAGTTGGCTAATTGAGGTGAGAGACTATTAATGTTCAGCACGAATGTGAATGGGTTCTAAGATATTTCCTTATGAAGACGCCAAAACTCATTATTAGATAGAAATTCGGTTTGCTTCTAGATGAAATTTGGTTTGCTTCTTGGTAACATTGCAATTATATGTCTTGCATAATTTGGCAATTTCCAAATCTGAATTGATAACCAACTCAAATAAATCACCAACTATATTTCAAGTTGACAAGAAGTAATGCACACCCTCATTTTAGTATACCAAGATTATTCGTGGTTAGATTCCAGTAAGAGAAAAGGTATGCAAGATTCATCAAAATCTTCAAGAATGCCTAAATGTATCATTGGTATTGGATTTGTAGATTAATTGGTTTGTAAACCTAACTAAATTTACTTGTGTGTCTTAGGGGCAATGCAAACTTGCAAAACTAAGAAGTTGGAAGGGAGATCATGAGGAAGATCTCGCTCTCTCTCTAAATCTATAGTACTTTGGTTAAGTTCTTAGTAATTTGGGTAGGTTTTTGAGAATTCCACTAATTTTGTGAGGAGTGTCATAGTCACAAGATTAGAGTGGCATTCACTCTTGTTAACATGCACTCATGATTCCATAAAAACTTAGACTCATGGTCTAAGTGACATTAGGAGTATGGGAAGAAAGCTATTGTAGGGTAATAAGATGGCGTCAGAGAAGGCAACGGAAATTAAAAAATCTGACATATTTCTCATGAATGAGTGGATCACGTCACGTCAATAACTATGTAATGGGAATGATAGTTTACAAGGTCATACATCATCTGGAGCAAGTCCAACGACTCTTCCCTCATTGCATTATGTGTCATTCTTCAAGTCGCACTCGAACAACGTCTGCATCAGCCTCCTGGTTGATCACCATGGACAGCAAATTGACGTTGTCTTCCTAGCGGGAAAAGGATCCACACCTCTAGAGTAGTCCACACGGACCACCAGGAACTCATGTTGTTCTAATAGAACAACTGAGAAGGAGTTGTCCCTCTCTGTTGGTGTACTAGTCACCAACTTGCTCTCCCACAATTGTCCTCCCTTACTATCCTTCTCTTTATTGGGTAGGACTTGCTCGGGTTCTCTTAATTACCACAACCAGAGAAGACAAACAATTGTTAGAGGAAATTGAGTTATTTCTGAGAAGCCCCGAGTCCCCCTCTATTTATAGGAGGGTCAGGGTCAGGGTTCCCTGACTGATGGGAGTAGAAGGGAGAAGAATTTCACAAATTTTCACATCATGCAATAGGCAAAATGGTCAGTTCATGAGTGAACCAATTGGTTGGCATGTGAACCAATCAGTTCAACCCTTGAACCAGTCGTTTCATCATATTTCTCAATCGTAATTGTATTGGCAATTAATATCTGATTTAATGCACAACATGACGTCAGCACAAATCCTTGAATCAATCAAATTGATCCACCAACCGCTCGGTTCACAACTTGAGCCGGCCGGTTCATGGACCTGAGCCGATCGGTTCACTTCCTAAACCGTTTGGTTCACTGTCCAAAATTGCCAACCTTGGTTCAATTGACCTGACACTCTAAAACGATTGATTCAACACTTAAACCGGTCAGTTCAACACTTGAACCGGTCGGTTCACTTGTCCATTCAGTCAATATTCAACCAATGTTGTTTAAATTGAATACCTAACTCTTTAGTAATCAATTATAAACCATATTCATGAATAAACTCCTATTCTAAGTGTATCCTATGTGTGTGAACCTATAGGTTTCAAGTTACGTTGATAGTGAATGTCCATAACTCATTTATGACATCACAAGCAAAGATTGGTGTCTAGTCACACATCATTGCTACCTGAGTAATTGGAAAGTTGGAGAACAACTTCAACCTACAATCTGCAATAGGTGTTACAATGATTGCATAATTCCTTTGTCTTTGATATCTAGACTGAACTCAATTCATGGAATCATCATTCTTTCAATGTTTAATCCATGTTCCTTGAACTAGAGTAGACTGTATGAGATATATGTGACCTCAATATCATATATTGATTGACATGTGCATGCACATACTTTTCTCAATCTCGCTTATCAAGTGGTCAGGATATCAAACTCCAATATGAGGAACAAATCTCATCTACATGACTCATAGTCATCCCTATGTGTCACTGTGCATCCAATCGACACCTTTATGGCATCCCTTATTTAGGGTCATGGTGGATGATGTCAAAGTACACCGAATGACATGTGATGAGTGTAGTGATTTCAGGACTAAGAACCACAATCACCACCTTCACTATGAGAGATGAGTATGGAAACCAATTATGGTTCCATGTGTCACTCTCACGATGGGTCTATCTGATACACTATTCTCTAACAAGTATCTATATATTTTGTGAGACCCCTAACCTTGCTTAAATGGTTGAACATACTTATTTATCATAATTTAATTCTTATAACTATAATATAACCTTATGATATGATTTTAAATCATAATACAAGATTTAGTTTCAAGTTTGGTCCAATTTGAACAATGTTTGTGCAAGTTATGCAATTTCATATACATTTTGGACTTTTCTACAATTTACCCAATTGAGGGGATTTCTTTGCAATTTGTCACATTCATTATGTTCCTTAGATGTTATCTTATCATTCTTGAGATTTTGGAGCCATGAGGCTCCTAGTTGAACCTTGGTTTGGAGGTGTTTTCCTTAAGGGTATTTTAGGGTTTACCCCTTTATGGATGAGCTACCTTTATGAGCTCTCAAGCAAATGGTTTATTTGCTTTGCTTGCAAAATCAAGAAATGAGAGATAATCAGGTTTCCATGGATGGTGGGTCAACTTCTTGTGTGGTTGCTTGTATATCCTTAATAGTTTAAGGCCATGGACACATGGGGAAGCTACTTGTACACCTCATGCTTGCTTCCATCCTTATCCATGGGCTATATTTACCTCTTCCTTGACCAAGTACAAATCTTTGCTTAATTTCTCTTTCCTATAATCTGGATCAATGACTCCACTCTATTTTTTTGTGGAACCAAGTGCTCTAAGGTAGAAGACAACCTCTTTTTGGAGAAGAAGGTCTCCTAGAGCTCCATCTAGCCCTACATAGGGTTTCCAAGGTCATCTTCTAGGGATTTCGACCAAGGCAAGTTGTTTTCTTCCTTCCTTCTCCATTTCTTTTGATATTCTCCTTCCTTAGACCTTCTTCCAGGTCGGAACCTTGTTGTTCCATGGTATAAATTGCTCTAAAGCTCTAAAACCCTACCTTTCTTGCTCCTTATGCTTAGGGTTTGCTCATTTGATGAAGAAAGGTGCTAGATGGACAAGTTCACAACTTATGCTTGGATTTTCTACCATACCTTCTCATGTTTTATTCTGTTTGGAATTTTATCTTATAATTAGAAGCAAGTTTTATAACTTGCTCCACGTTAATTTGCTTACCATAAGCTTGCTAGCTCATGTTCTTACTTTTAAATGATGATCCATGCACTTAAAAGCTATGCTTGACTAGGATTTCGATTTTTATAATGTTCCCTATTTTGATTTCAGTTCTAGATGAACATGTAATCATGTGAACATTATTCCTAAGGTATAATATGACTTGGATCAGGTTGGTTTGACAACCGATAGTGCTAAACACCTATCAACCAATGGTCAATTTAGGGTTTAAAGTTGATTTCTTCTATAAATGCATGACTCAATGGTGGTACCATTACAACAATCGATAGTGTTATCTTCATGACAACTGATGGTGGTGACCAAGGGTGTCAACTGATATTCACCCCTTTGTCCAGTTGTTGGCCTAATTAGAATCTTAGTGATTAACAACTAAGTACCCTAATGATGATATCAATCAATGGTGATATTAGTTTGATATTCGATGGTGATTAATGAATATAGTGTTGATCTAACGACCTATGGTGACTTAATGGCAACTAGTGATGGTGGATCAGGTCTCCACAACCTATGGTGAGTTAAGCATGTATTTGTAGCATCAATTAAGCCTTAAAACAATGGTTTCTTGGGTCATTTGATGCAATTGTCGGACCTATACTCCAATTGATTGTTGTAATATATGAACTTGACCTAATGGTTAAGATCTAATGTTTCTTCATCCAATGAATTGGATTGATTCCTAAATGTAATATGTTGGTCCTAATAAAGTGATTTAAATGGTTTCCTTTATGAGACCAAATTAAGAAGCCCATTTACTGACGGCTTGTTTTAAATAAACAATAGCTTGTGGGTTTTACTCTACTCTCAGTGGAACTTTTTATGTTGTTAATCAAGGGATGTCTAGGGTTAGATGGTGACTCTTTCTTGAGAACAACTCAATGACTTCATAGGTGTTTTGTTTAAGATTTTTACTTATGTAAATGACCAATGGCTTTACCTTTCCAGCATATAATGGTTAGAAGTTGATGCCTCAATATTCTCATTATTTTGGGTGAAGTGTGTAGTGTAATGTTATGATTCTGATGATGAGAATTTGACGGTTCATTTCCTTAAACTTGTAGTCTTACCCTTTCCCTCGTATGATTATGATTTATAATCACCATTATGAATTAATGTGTAACCCTAATGAGGTATAGCTTGTTATACCTAGCTTTGATATAACTAAATGATGGTAATTGGGTATGAATAATCCTTGAATGACTAATACAATCATGGAGTACTCTCTTATTGTTGTTGAAACCCTAGTATGATATAACCTTATGGTTACACCTTGATTTATGTGTGGTCCATACTTGATAATAGTATGGATTGTGATGGTGATGCTTCACCTTATGCATCCATGATCCAATGGGGATGTCGTGAGTTAGGGTTTGGGTATGAGTGTTGATTAGTAACATTAATATAATTTATCTTGTTGAACCTAACTCTAATAAAAATACATAAAAATGAGTATTCATGTCTAACCTTATTATATGATGGCTTGATGGTGAAATAACCTCCTTAATATGATCACAACTTTAATGTGTTAATTGGTGGTTATCATAGCCACATGGCTGATATTTTTTTATGCTAAACATGAGCATTATGAATATGATGAGGGTTAATCATATCTAGATTCCTTGCATGTTGATGTAATAAAGGAATATTCTTAATGTTAGTATAACCCTATTATGATTGTTTATGAGTATTTCCTAGCTCATTAATGCAATATTGTGTTGATCTGGTATATTATATGTAAGTGATGTTGTTGAGCCTTGTTATAAGGCATGGAAAGATAATGATGATCTTATAGGGAATAGTATGATGGTTTTAATGACCTTTGGGCATGGTTGATGTAAGGAGGCGGGATCACCCCCTTACTAAAAATTATTTTTAATAATTAACATCCATTCCAAACACACTCAAAGGTATGTTAGAATATGTATGGATTTTCCAAATTTATTATAGTGGTATGCAAAAGACCAAAGTGTAGCAGCAGAATTAAACAAATGACTATATTCAATTTTCACAAAAGATTACAAAAGTATATCATAATCTCCCATAAGGGTTTACATGTATGATACAACATAAGGATCTAAGTAGAGGTAAGTCTAAACTACTTCAAATATGTCTCCAAGAAAAATCTCCAAGAGCTAGGTCCATGTTAGAAGCTATGTTCTCCTTGGTCATGTTCAACACCTCGATCTAAACCTGTGTGGTTGGGAAATCACCCAATAAGAGAGAGAAATACAAGGTATGTGTCAAATAATGAACAAGAACAAAAGATAAGGAAATAACAGGAAAGTAAAGGCTAAGATTTCATCATAAGATGAACATAACAAGAGTATGAGGCTATATTCAAAAGAAATTTGCCATTAACAATTATATCAAAAAGGATTTGCATGTAAGATAATTATGTCTACCTAACTAAGTAGGGTTGAGGCACCTACCAGACCTCTAACCTATAGGTGAGGGGAGAATAAGACATTCTTAGTCACCTACACAATTATATAGGGGATAATAAAAACATTCCCCAGGATGATTAAATGCATGCACTCTGCGGGTGGTTGTACATAAATACCACTACTTTTAATTAAATAGAGCATAAATCTACATGCTAGAAAAGTAATAATGGCAAGAGTAGTCATAATATTCAATAAGCATGGCAGTGGGGTATAAGACCCAAACAAGAAGAAACCATAATCTGATTTGAGGCATGAACAACATTAGGATTCAAGAATAGAAGATTTAGGGTTTATTTAAGCCTCATTAGGGAAATATATGGTTTGGCTACAATTATCCCAACATAGGATGTAAGGAATGCACATACCTCTCTTACTGATATCAATTACTAACTTTCACCCAAAATTTGAAACTTAGGCTCATTTTATGTTTTCAAATCACATCAAAAAGTTATATTAAGGTTTAGAGAACTTAATTATGGTAATTAAGATTGTTTATTACATTAATCAAGGTTTAGGGCCTTGCACTTCTAGAACAAATTAATAAACCATTGTTCTACTAAAGTGGTGATTTTACATTTTAGATCCTTAAATAATATTTCACCGAGGTATTTGTGCATAAACCCTTCCATTGGTATAATTATTGAAAAAATGTTCACCAAACCACTATAAATTACACAATTTAAGCATCAAGGCCAAAAAGGATAGAAATGATACGAAAATATTGGGAAAGGGCCAAAAAGAGAATATGTCAAAGTTTTGGTATGTTACAACACTCCACCCCTTAAAGAGGATTTTGTCCTCGAAACCTAAAGCAAAGTGAGAAGGGTGAGTATGAAACATCTCACCACTAAACTCCTAGGTTGAATCCATTAAACTTCCACCAACACTTTTACCAACTTAAACTCCTTATTTTTCAATTACTAACTTGGGAGTTCAAAATCTTCTCAAGCAACACCACATAGGTCAGGTTCTCATGGATCACCTAAAGGTTCCACTTTTACGATTTCTTTTTAAAAATTTTGGCTTATTAGAATTATATTCGTTAGTATATCACATTATCATTATTATTCTTTTAATTGTGTCATGTCATATTTACTTTATTTCCAAAAGAGTTATATTTCATTATTATGCACAAACCCAATATATTTCTTATTTATCTTGATTAGGTATTTTAGCACAACTAGAGTTATACTAAATTATCTTAATATGCATTATTATATCTGACCATTATCATTAATAATTTGGATTTAGACTCCATTATCAATTGTATCAGATTATTTTGTATGAAATAGGACACTTTATCCAATTTGTTACAATTAATCCAAATAATGTCATATTAATTACTTATATGTATATTAGACATTGTTACTTTACCATTCTTGCTCACATTAATGTCATCATTAATCATTCTCTTATATTTATTCACTTCTTATTATTGATTATGAACAATTGTGTGAATTAAATACTTCTTATCCATGCTGAAGTCATTATATATATTTTTTAATGATCAAGGTGGGTCATATTACATATTAATAATTTGATTCACATACTAAGTCATTAGGTGATTAATTAGGTGTGTTTTAGATAACAAGGTGATATGAATTTCATATTGATGACCTGATTAATCTATGATTTATGTGTATTAAAGTATGTTATCTGATTATGACACCTAGTGACACTAATGTATGATGAATGTCATTAAGGATGTATAGGTTAAGGTTATATGATTGCATATCAGGGTTTAGGTTAACATGATCATTATTCTTCACCTATACCTTCTTAGGATGTATTAAGTCCAAGGTTAGATTACAATTATCTTACCGATCATATCATTAGGGTTTATTGGTTTATGACATGGTCAACATCATGCTTATCCACTATTAGTATTAAAATGTGAGTTACTCTTATTATGTGTATTAGATATTCATTAGGGTTCAAACATATGAACTATTCTTTTGATGATCGCTATATGTTCTTTTGGATACTAAGAAACATGTGGTTACAACTATAACTTGTTTGGTCAAAACTAAGGATTCAAGCACACTAACTTCCTAATTAGGGAGTTAGGGTTTCTAAAGTCAGAGTAGCTAGATTTCAGTATGGTACATGACTCCATCCCCTTGGAAAGGATTTCATCCTCAAAATCTAACTCCCAAACATCATCAAACCAACTACTCTCCACCCCTTAAAAGGTTTGAACTACCAAGACAAACTAATCTAGAAGTAAAAGGGTGAGCCCAACTAGACCATATACAAGATCCATCACGCTTCGCTGCACACTCGGATTGCTTACTAAACACCAAACTTCAAAGTCTAGGTTCTAGGGATAACTGTCCAAACATGTGGTTCCATGGGTCATAAGGAAACTATATTGGGTATCCATCCTCAAACAAGTCATTACATCTAGGAGACTAGTTCAACATATTAGGGTCCCTAAAGATAAATCATATAGATGTCTAAGGCTACTATTGCCGAAAAGCATGCTATTTCAGACAATTCATATCATCTCAGGCCAGGCCGGTATCATATGGATTCGGGAGTCCTCGTAAACCAAGCTACTGGTGCAGAGGAAAATCTTACCAGCCCTCGAACCCTGATCCTTTCTAGACACATTTGCTTTCAACTTCATGTCCTAGTAGCTGCCTAAAGGCCAAGCTAAACAACCTCAAGTTACTATGGTTACTTATGCATCTTTTAGTTGTAAGTATTTTAGGGATCTATTCATCATTATTCTAATGTGAAACTATAGGATCCTAAATCAACCCTTCATCATCTATAGATCAACTCTAGGGCAAACATGTCACTTAAAGGTAAGGCAAGTATTCTGACTAGGGAGACAAAATTGAAATAGTCAGATTCTGACTACCATGGGATCTGATACCATGTTGTAAGGAGGCAGGATCACCCCCTTACTAAAAATAATTTTTAAGAATTAACATCCATTTCAAACACACTCAAAGGTATGTTGGAATAGGTATGAATTTTCCAAATTTATTATAATGGTATGCAAAAGACCAAAGTGTAGCAGCGGAATTAAACAAATGACTATATTCAATTTTCACAAAAGATTACAATAGTATATCATAATCTCCCATAAGAGTTATATGTATGTTACAACATAAGGATCTAAGTAGATGGAAGTTTAAACTACTTCAAATCTGTCTCCAAGCAACATCTCCAAGAGCTAGGTCCATGTTGGAAGCTATGTTCTCCTTGGTCGTGTTCAACTCCTCGATCTAAACCTGGGTGGTTGGGAAATCACCAAGCAAGAGAGAGAAATACAAGGTATGTGTCAAATAATGAACAAGAACTAAAGATAAGGAAATAACATGAAAGTGAAGGTTAAGATTTCATCATAAGATGAACAGAACAAGAATATGAGGCTATATTCAAAAGAAACTTGCCATTAACAATTATATCAAAAATGATTTGCTTGTAAGATAATTATGTCTATCTAACTAAGTAGGGTTGAGGAACCTACCAGACCTCTGAACTATAGATGATGGGAGAATAAGATATTCCCAGTCACCTATACAATTGTATAGGGGAGAATAAAAACATTCCCCAGGGTGATTAAATACATGCCCTTTGTGGGTGGTTGTACATAAGTACCACTACTTTTAATTAAATAGAGCATAAATCTACATGCTAGAAAAGTAATCATGGCAAGAGTAGTCATAATATTCAATAAGCATGGCAGTGGGGTATAAGACCCAAATAAGAAGAAATCATAATCTGATTTGAGGCATGAACAACATTAGGATTCAAGAATAGAAGATTTGGGGTTTATTTAAGCCTCATTAGGGAAATATAGGGTTTGGCTGAAATTATCCCAACATAGGGTGTAAGGAATGCACGTATCTCTCTTACTAATATCAATTACTAACTTTCACCACTTTAGTTGAGTCCAAGTTCCACTTTGCCTATTTTCAATGTATTAACATGTATTAGAGTACACAATGCACATTAATGTATAGAAACCCTAATTTCAGAACTTTTTAGCAAAACTCAGATTTAGATTTTGAAAATATCACCAATGAACTTATTAGGTTCTCCTGATGAAGAAAACATATTTTTATGTTAATTTTGGAGT
Organism: Alisma plantago-aquatica; assembly: GCA_963693085.1. NCBI lineage: Eukaryota > Viridiplantae > Streptophyta > Magnoliopsida > Alismatales > Alismataceae > Alisma > Alisma plantago-aquatica. The sequence goes on along the minus strand of OY856410.1, from coordinate 1,219,119,607 downwards.
TATGATGATTAAGATGTAATTTTTATGGTTTTTATGCATTAAATTCATTTTACGAAAATCACCCTTCGTCAAACCATGAAATCAGACCTTGAAAATATTTTTATTAGATAGAGATTACTTTTCCTCCAAAACATATTTATTTGTCAAATTTTAGATAAGCAGATTAGAAGATATGAATTTTTCAATACTAACCAATAGAAAATTGTCACATCATCAAACCGATTGAGATAATTGAAGAGAGAGGGAGAGGGAGAAAATACCATTTGGCCTAAGATCAGGTTTGAAGTTGCATAGGTAACTAAACTAGATCTTCTAGAGAAGGTAAAATAGCAAGAAACCAAAACCCTAGAAGAACATGGTAAAAAAGATGGAAATCATTGATTTTAAACATAGAAGCATGAGTTTTAAGCATGTACTAAGCAATATATGAGAAGGGGGTTAACAAAACTTGCCTCTAGGAAGGTAAGAAGGTCCAAAAAGAAAGAATCCTGAGATTAGAAGGTCTTTTTTCTCCAAGCCAAGCTCCTTTCTTGAGCAAAGATCACCTTCTCCACTTTAGAGGTGCATACCCTAATAAAAGAGCATGGAGATGAGATGTTTTAGGGTTCTAGGTGGAGTTTTACCATGGAAGGTCATGGTTCAGACCTGGAAGAATGTGGAAAGAATACTAAAAGCATGAAAATAGGGAAGGAAAGGAGGATTCTTAATAGATTTGGTCAAAATCACCAAGGAGGAGCTTAAGAAATCCTAAATAGAGAAATTTGGAACCTTAGGAGCCTTCTTCACCAAGGTAGGCACCCTTTTTTACTTTGGGACAACAACTTTGTGGCCAAACATAGAAGGGACAATGCTCTAAGATGTGGGAAAGAGAAGGAGAGGATTGCTTCTTGGATTGGGAGGTGGGAAAGGGTAGGCATGGCTTTATAAAGAAAGGGGCAAGTATGAGGTGTCTATGGGACTTTCCATGCAACCTTAGGCTAGGACTTCATGGCCATGCAAGAGGACAGATCATAGACTCTTCTTGTATATCAAAGGTTGGTCCTAAAAGCCCCTGGAGCCTTCTAGGACATCCCCATAGTCCTTCAAAGAAAGAAATAACTCCATTGGTTGATAGCTTTTAAAGATAAGCACATTTATAAAGAGGGTAATCCCTATAATGCCCTTGGAGAGAAACACCTTCAAACCAAGGTGCAACTAGGTGCCCCATGGTTCAAAATCTTGATAATGGTAAGGGAATATCTAAGGATTAAAATTTAGGTGATAATTATGCAAATAAACCTCCCATTGGGTAAATTACATAGAAGTCCAGAATGTACCTAAAATTGCATAACTTGCACAAACAACATCCAAATCGAACCAAATTTGAAACTTATGCTCATTTTATGTTTTAAAATCACATCAAAAATGTATATTAAGGTTTATAGAACTTAATTATGATATTTAAGATTGTTTAATTCATTAATCAAGGTTTAGGGCCTTGCACTTCTAGCACAAATTAATAAACCATTGTTCTACTAAAGTAGTGATTTTACATTTTAGACCCTTAAATAAGATTTCACCGAGGTATTTGTGCATAAAACCTTCCCTTGGTATAATTATTGAACAAATTTTCACCAAACCACTATAAATTACACAATTTAAGAATCAAGGCCCAAAAGGATAGAAATGATACGAAAATATTGGGAAAGGGCCAAAAAGAGAATATGTCAAAGTTTCAGTATGTTACAACACTCCACCCCTTAAAGAGGATTTTGTCCTCGAAATCTAAAACAAAGTGAGAAGGGTGAGTATGAAACATCTCACAACTAAACACCTAGGTTGAATCCATTAAACTTCCACCAAAACTTTTACCAACTTAAAGTCCTTGTTTTTCAATTACTAACTTGGGAGTTCAGAATCTTCTCAAGCAACTCCACATAGGTCAGGTTCTCATGGATCACCTAAAGGTTCCACTTTTACGATTTCTTTTTAAATTTTTTGGCTTATTAGAATTATATTCGTTAGTATATCACGTTATCATTATTATTCTTTTAATTTTGTCATGTCATATTTACTTTATTTCCAAAAGAGTTATATTTCATTATTATGCACAAACCCAATATATTTCTTATTTATCTCGATTAGGTATTTTAGCACAACTAGAGTTATACGAAATTATCTTAATATGCATTATTATATCTGACCATTATCATCAATAATTTGGATTTAGACTCCTTTATCAATTGTATAGGATTATTTTGTATGAAATAAGACACTTTATCCAATTTGTTACAATTAATCCAAATAATGTCATATTAATTACTTATATGTATATTAGACATTTTTACTTTACCATTCTTGCTCACATTAATGTCATCATTAATCATTCTCTTATATTTATTCACTTCTTATTATTGATTATGAACATTTGTGTGAATCAAATACTTCTTATCCATGCTGAAGTCATTATATATATATTTTAATGATCAAGGCGGGTCATATTACATATTAATGATTTGATTCACATACTATGTCATTAGGTGATTAATTAGGTGTGTTTTAGAGAACAAGGAGATATGAATTTCATATTGATGACCGGATTAATCTATGATTTATTTGTATTAAAGTATGTTATCTGATTATGACACCTAGTGACACTAATGTATCATGAATGTCATTAAGGATGTATAGGTTAAGGTTATATGATTACATCTTAGTGTTTAGGTTAACATGATCATTATTCTTCACCTATACCTTCTTAGGATGCATTAAGTCCAAGGTTAGGTTACAATCATCTTACCCATCAGATCATTAGGGTTTATTGGTTTATGACATGGTCAACATCATGCTTATCCACTATTAGTATTAAAATGTGAGTTACTATTATTATGTGCATTAGATATTCATTAAGGTTCAAACATATGAACTATTCTTTTGATGATCGTTATATGTTGTTTTGGATACCAAGAAACATGTGGTTACAACTATAACTTGTTTGGTCAAAACTAAGGATTCAAGCACACTAACTTCCTAATTAGGGAGTTAGGGTTTCTAAAGTCAGATTAGCTAGATTTCAGGATGTTACATGAATCCATCCCCTTGGAAATGATTTCATCCTCAAAATCTAACTAACCAAACATCATCAAACCAACTACTCTCCACCCCTTAAAAGATTTGACCTATCAAGCCAAACTAATCTAGAGGTAAAAGGGTGAGTCCAACTAGACCATATACAAGATCCATCATGCTTCACTGCACACTCTAATTGCTTACTAAACACCAAACTTCAAAGTCTAGGTTCTAGGGATAACTGTCCAAACATGTGGTTCTATGGGTCATAAGGAAACTATATTGGGTATCCATCCTCAAACAAGTCATTACACCTAGGAGACTAGTTCAACATATTATGGTCCCTAAAGATATATCATATAGATGTCTAAGGCTACTATTGCTGAAAAACATGCTATTTCAGACAATTCATATCAGCTCAGAGCAGGCCGGTATATATGTATTCGAGAGTCCTCGTAAGCCAAGCTAGTGGTCGGAGGAAAATCTTACCAGCCCTCGAACCCTGATCCTTTCTAGACACCTTTGCTTTCAACTTCATGTCCTAGTATTTTCCTAAAGGTCAAGCTAAACAACCTCAAGTTACTATGATTACTTATGCATATTTTAGTTGTAAGTATTTTAGGGATCTATTTATCATTATTATAATGTAAAACTATAGGATCCTAAATCAACCCTTCATCATCTATTGATCAACTCTAGGGCCAACATGTCACTTAAAGGTAAGGCAAGTATTCTAACTAGGGAGACAAAATTGAAATAGTCAGATTCCGACTACCATGGGCTCTGATACCATGTTGTAAGGAGGTGGGATCACCCCCTTACTAAATATAATTGTTAAGAATTAACATCCATTCCAAACACACTCAAAGATATGTTGGAATAGGTATGAATTTATCAAATTTATTATAATGGTATGCAAAAGACCAAAGTGTAGCAGCCGAATTAATCAAATGAATATATTCAATTTTCACAAAATATTACAAAAGTATATCATAATCTCCCATAAGGGTTTATATGTATGATACAACATAAGGATCTAAGTAGATGGAAGTCTAAACTGCTTCAAATCTGTCTCCAAGCAACATTTCCAAGAGCTAGGTCCATGTTGGAAGTTATGTTCTCCTTGGTCATGTTCAACTCCTAGGAAGCTAAGGTGGGAGGAATACTAAAAGCATGAAAATAGGGAAGGAAAGGAGGATTCTTACTGGTTTTGGTCAAAATCATCAAGGAGGAGCTTAAGAAATCCTAAATAGAGAAATTTGGAACCCTAGGAGCCTTCTTCACCAAGGTAGGCACCCTCTTTTACCTTGGGACAACAACTTCTTGGCCAAACATAGAAGGGAAAATGCTTTAAGCTATGGGAAAGAGAAGGAGAGGATTGCCTCTTGGATTGGGAGGTGGGAAGGGGTAGGCATGTCTTTATAAAGAAGGGGGCAAGTATGAGGTGTCTATGGGACTTTCGATGTGTCTTTAGGCTAGGGCTTCATGGCCATGCAAGAGAACAACTCATAGACTCTTCTTGTATATCAAAGGTTGGTCCTGAAATCCCCTGGAGCCTTCTAGGCCATCCCCACCATCCTTCAAACAAAGAAATAACCCCATTGGTTGATAGCTTTTAAAGATAAGCACATTTATAAAGAGGGTAATCCCTATAATGCCCTTGGAGAGAAACACCTTCAAACCAAGGTGCAACCAGGTGCCCAATGGTTTAAAATCTTGATAATGGTAAGGGAATATCTAAGGATTAAAATTTAGGTGATAATTTGCAAAGAAAACCTCCCAATTGGGTAAATTACATAAAAGTCCAGAATGTACCTAAAATTGCATAATTTGCACAAACAACATCCAAATCGAACCATTTGAAACTTAGGCTCATTTTATGTTTTCAAATCACATCAAAAAGTTATATTAAGGTTTAGAACACTTAATTATGGTAATTAAGCTCGTTTAATACATTAATCAAGCTTTAGGGCCATGCACTTCTAGCACAAATTAATAAACCATTGTTATACTAAAGTGGTGATTTTACATTTTAGATCCTTAAATAAGATTTCACCGAGGTATTTGTGCATAAACCCTTCCATTAGTATAATTATTGAACAAATGTTTACCAAACCACTATAAATTCCACAATTTAAGCATCAAGGCCAAAAAGGATAGAAATGATATGAAAATATTGGGAAAGGGCCAAAAAGAGAATATGTCAAAGTTTTGGTATGTTACAGTTGAGCCTTGAATGAGGTGTAATCCTCTTTTATTGATAAGGGTTGATAACCTGTGATATTGTGAAAAGGATTTATATCTTGTGATAGTATGATGACTAGTGTAGTCTCATGAATGACAAGTGAATAGTACCATGTGATAATGAGATGAGAAATTATATTTCACACATTTTATATATTTTGAAGTTGTGATATTTATATGCTTTCTAGAAGTAAATTAGGGTTTGTATGTCCACTTGTTTGATGTAGCCTTAATTCACCCAATTTGCATAATTAATCAAGTGCAACTCTAATCATGTAGAGCCCTGGGCCGTAGAGCCATCTTCAGTGTCAAAACTTACTGGATGGTGAAACGAGTATTCCTAAGGGAAACTCAGAGCGCATACTATTGAGTATGTGGGGGTGGCAAGTTGAGGATATATCCTTGTCATCCAGAATGCATGTTATGGAGGATGGCTATGGTCATGCCTTAGATATTTGATGTGATTTAGGACAACTGTGGTTGTACCTCAGATTAGAGGGTTTTGTATACCATGGTTTCTAGTACCATGACGTGTATTAAGGGCAGACTAGTAGTTAACATCTTGACTATATGTCGTTGTAGTGGAAGCTTTCACTGATATGTCACTGCTTTTTTACTCGTACTGACCGAGGGGAAGAGATCTTAGGATACCAACACTCCTAGATCTTATACGAAACCAAATAGCCCTTCACATGGGTCGGTTGGACTATGGGTGGTACGACTCAAACTCCCCAGGGCATAATAAAAGATTTAATACAACCATATAGCAAATCTATTTAGGGTTATAAACGACGCTTCATATTGGATGATAACCCTTGTTGTTCTCCATACATAGAGATGATGTTTAATGCATTAAAATATAGTAGATATTCTTATGTTGTGGATATGCTCATGTTACATATCTGTACATACAATAGTCATGTTTAAGTTGATAGAGATATTAGTACTATTGGCTATGAATATGACATTCGTTGTCACATGTTGTTATCTATGCTTATAGCTATGCCTTTGTAACTAGAGATGCCTATACTACTAATCATTCTTATGCATATAGTTGTGCTTATATTGTTATCTCTACTTATGATGTTGATATGTTCAACTTGATAGACATGATGATGTTGTTAGCTATGCTTATGATACTAGACTTATTCATGATGTTAGACATGTTCATGCTGCTAGACTCCTTATACTATTAATAGGGATATGAGAATAGTTTGTCTAATGAAGATAGTTATTATCTGTTCCTTTATGTATTTTGTTAATCATCAGTACCATTGAGCTTATTTGTTATATATGATTAAACTGCTTAAACTGTCTCATTCACTAAAAATGTTGGAATCAATAAATGTTGTTGGAGGTTATATCTATTGCTGGGACATGGCTCTCACCCTTGTGATTTGCCACATCTTTTTAGGTAATTGAAAGTGACGAAAACAAACATGTGGAAGCAAAGAGGAGCTATAGTAACGAATTTGTGAGAAAGTTAATTAGATGTCTAGTGTATCCTAGAGTCATCCCTACACTCTCAGATTGGGGCAGGAAAAGTTTGTATATGGTGTTTCAAATGAATCAAAATTTTGTTATCATGTTAATGCTTGTTTGTGTGGCATATACGAATATTGTTCTCTTGTGTATATATGTCGTGGCTAAGGTGATAGAACAATTTGTATCAAATTCTTGTCATAGTATGCATACAAGAAAGATATTGGGCTCTTATGCAACTGTTTCTGAGCGGGTGTTGATGCTGAAACCAGCTTTAATTTACCCATATTTTTGGGGTATGTTGTTAATTGGTGATCAATTATGTTTTATGTTTTGAGTAATCTCGTTTAGTGTAATGAGTTCTTATGTGTTGGTATCAAAGCTTTAGATTCACTAAGTCTATAGGGGCACTAGGACTTAGGACTAGGATGATGTTTAAGTAAGGAACATAACATGAAAATATAGTGCATACTACCTAATCTCAACACTTGGATGCCCTGTCCATGTATTCAATTATTGAAGAAAAGGTAAGTATGGAACTCTTAGAGTGTTATCTTTCTGATTACACTGATCAAGTAGTCATTTTGAGACAATCTAAAGAGCATAATGAATCAGAAATCATGGTACAGAGAACTCAATATTACCTCAAGACAAGATGAGAATTACATCATTATCTATCAAAACTTGAATGTTTGGTAACTATAAGAGAAAGATAAAACACTATGAAATCTAAATCTGAATACAAATAAGAAAAAGAGGAGTTCTTGAAGATGTGATTCAAGAAGATAATAAAGTAAAAGATAGATAAGTCTGTGCTTATAAAGTGAATCAAGGTATGAAATCCACATAAGATGGAGAGAACTCCTATAATAAGTATAAAATGAGAAGATGATTGGGAACAATGACAAAGGAATAAGGAAGAACTTGAGTTAATCTCAGACCAACCTATGTGTGTAAGAAAGTGTTAATGTAAAATCAGCATGGCGTGCGAAAGAAATTAATGGAGATGATCCCCATTTAATGAAGAAAATGTGGAATATGATGATTTACCTATTGATAAGTGGTTGAAAAAGATAATAAAATAAGAGAACATACCCAAGTGTGATAAATAGCCATCAAGGAAGGAGTAATGAGATATGTTAATCATGATGATTCCTATGCTAATGGCAAGGAACCCAAAATCAAAAAGGTAAAATGATACATAAGAAGTTGTAACGTGCATAATAAAAATAGAATAAGTTACCTTTTTGCTAGTGACCCTTGAACAATGTTGCTATGATGCAGGAAGTATGCTTCCCTTTGTGTCTTTCCTTTCTAGGGCACAACTTTCAAGTGGATCATTGCCACTTTGTTTGTGTGTATTCGTTGTAAACATGAGGGTGGATAGCTTATTATAGCATAAGGTTGCTTGGACTATGGTTCCAAGATCATAAAGTTTGTGATGAGTTTGCTTTTGAGCCTTCCAATAATTAGGAAGACTGCTCTTATATGTCTTGATATTTGTTATGTTGGTAAAAGTGGATGAGATAAGGATGTGAGTTCCTTATAGCACATGAGGTGGATACCAAGGTAATGAATCCTAGTATCTAAGATGTGTCAACAATATGGGAAGTATGTGAAGGTTGGAGATGTTTATTAAATGAACATTCCAAGTGTTCCTATCCCTTAGAGAGAGATAGTTGGTGATAACCCTCTAAATGTTATTTGGAAGGAAAAACAAAAGTTATTCTATAATGTTGTGTATGTTCAGTGATAGCTAGGCAAGACCACTATCAAGGATAGATAGTTTTTTGATCAGTAGACATGTGTTACCATGTTCCTTTAAGATAAAATATCAATGCATAAAATTTATAGTGGATGACACAAGTTACACGACTGTGATGAGTTTATGGTTATGTCCTTTATACTAACCAATGTACCAATAGAATTTATGAATAGGAGGAACATAGTGTTCAGGTTATGTCTTACAAGTTGTAGCAAGCGTTGAATGATGACATATCAAGGTATTTCAGAGATGGTCAATAACATTGTCAACATATTTGCTAAACCTTAATAATGTTAAAGTAATTGTACTTATGTGTGACAAGTCTAGTAAGAATGTGTAAGGCCCCTGAACTTGCTTAATGAGTTGAATAAGCTTATTTATCATATTTGAATTCTTATAAACCTAATATAACCTTTTTATATTCTTTGAAATCATAAAATAATCTTAGGTTTCAAATTTGGTCCAATTTGGACACTGTTTGAGCAAGTTATGCTATTTTATGCACATTTTGGACTTTTCTATAATTTACCCAATTGAGAGGTTTTATTTGCAATTTATCACTTGCATTATTTTCCTTGGATATTCTCTCATAATTATTTATCTTTTTGAACCATGGGGAACCTATTTAAACCTTTGTTTGAAGGTGTTTTCCTCAAGGGTATTTTAGGATTTACCTCTTCATGGATGAGATACCTTTAGTAGCTATCAACTAATGCATTATTTGATTGGCTTGGAAATTAGACAAAGGAAAGCTAAGCAGGTCTATATATACTTTGGGGGAGCTTCTTGTGTGTGTGCTTGTATATTCTTAATAGTTTAAGGCCATAGACATATGGGGAAGCTACTTTTACACCTCATGCTTGCTTCCATCCTTATCCATGGGCTATATTTACCTCTTCCTTGACCAAGTACGGATCTTTGCTTGATTTCTCTTTCCTCTAATCTGGAGCAACGACTCCACTCTATTTTTCTGTGGAACCAAGTGCTCTAAGGTAGAAGACAACCTCTTTTTGGAGAAGAAGGTCTCCTAGAGCTCCATTTAGCCCTACCTAGGGTTTCCAAGGTCATCTTATAGGGATTTCGACCAAGGCAAGTTGTTTTCTTCCTTACTTCTCCATTTCTCTTTCTCTTATCCTTCCTTAGGCCTTCCTCCAAGTCATAACCTTTCTTTTCCATGGTATAAATTTCTCTAAAGCTGTAAAACCCTACCTTTCTTGCTCCTTATGCTTAAGGTTTGCTCATTTGATGAAGAAAGGTGCTAGATGGACGAGATCACAGGTTATGCTTGGATTTTCTACCCTACCTACTCATGTTATCTTCAGTTTGGGAGTTTATATTCTAATTAGAGGCAAGTTTTATAACTTGCTCCACATTTATTTCTTACCATAAGCTTGCTAGCTCATGTTCTTGCTTGAAAATGATGATCCATGAACTAAAAAGCTATGCTTGACTTGGATTTTGATTTTTATAATGTTCCCTATTCTTCTTTCAGATATATATGAACCTATGATCATGTGTACATTATTCCTAAGGCATAATATGACTTGGATTAGGTTGGTTTGACAACTATGCTAAGCACCTATCAACCAATGGTCAATTTTAGGGTTTTAAGCTGATTTCTTCTATAAACCCATGACCCGATGATGGTACCATTGAAACAACCCTATGGTGTTGTCTTCATGACAATTGATAGTGTTAACCAAGGGTGTGAACTGAATTTCATCCCTTAGGTCATGTTTTGGCTAATTAGAAGTCGAGTGATTAATAACTAAGTACCCCAATGATGCTATCAATCAATGGTGACATTAGTTTGATATTTGATGCTGATTAATGAGTATAGTGCTGATCTAACATCCTATGGTGACTTAATGGTCACTAATGATGGTGGATAAGGTCTCAAAAACCTATAATGAGTTAATCATATAGTTGTAGCATCAATTAATCCTTAGACCAATGGTTTCTTGGGTCACTTGATGCAATGGTCAGACCTGTACTGTATTAATGGTTTTAAGATATGAATTTGACCCAATGGTCAAGATTTAATGTTTATTCCTCCAATAAAGTGGAATGATGGCTAATGTAATATGTTGTTCCTAATAATGTGATTTATATGGTTACCATTAAATGATTAACTTAAGGAGCTTACTTGTTGACAATGGATGGCTTGTTTTAAATGTACAGTCGATTGTGTTTTACCCTCTCAATGGAACCTTTTGTGTTGTTAATCAAGGGATGTTTAGGGTTATATGGTGACTTTTATAGATCACAACTCAAGGAAATCATAGGTGGTTCATTCAAGGTGTTTACTTATGTAAACAACCAATGGTCTTACCTTTTAAACATCTAATGATTCTGGGTGACATTGTGGTATGGTGATATGGGTTGAATGATTATGGAACAAATGGAGGGTTACCCTTAATAAGGTAGTCATACCTATTCACTCATATGGATATAAGGGATGATAACCATATTGTGTTGATATGTAACCCTAATGAGGTATAGCTTGCTATACCTAGATTTAATATAACTAAATGATGGTAATTAGGTATTAATAGTCCTTGGATGATTAATATAATCATGGAGTACTCTCTTATTGTTGTTGAAACCCTAGTATTCTATAACCTGATTTTTACACCTTGATTTATGTGTGGGTTCATACTTGAGAATAGTATGGAATGTGATGGTGATGCTTCACCTTATGCATACATGATCTAATGGGGATGCCATGAGTTAGGGTTTGTGTATGAGTGCTGATTAATAACATTAATATACTTTATCTTATTGAACCTAACTCTAGTGAAAATAGATAAAGGTGAGTATCCATGTTCAACCTTATTATATGATGGCATGATGGTGAAATAACCTCCTTAACATGATCATAACCTTAATGTGTTAATTGGTGGTTATCATAGCCACATGGTTGATACTCTCTTATGCTAAACATGTGCATTATGAATATGATGAGGGTTAATCATATCTAGATTCCTTGCATGTTGATGTAATAAAGGAATGTTCTTAATGTTAATATAACCCTGCTATGATTGTTTATGAATATCTCCTAGCTCATTAATGCAATATTATCCTGATCCGGTGTATTATATGTATGTGATGTTTTTGAGCCTAGTTATAAGACATGGAAAAATAATGATGATCTTGTAGGGAATAGTATGATGGTCTTAATAACCTTTGGGCATGGTTGAACCCTGAATGAGGTGTAATCCTCTTGTGTTGATATGGGTTGATACCCTGTGATATTGTGAAAAGGATTTATATCTTGTGATAGTGTGATGACTAGTGTGGTCTCATGAATGGAAAGTGAATAGTACCATGTGATGATGAGATGAGAAATTATGTTTCACACATTTTATATCTCATAAAAGTTGTGAGATTTATATGCTTACTAAAAGTGAATTAGGGTTTATATGTCCACTTGTTTGATGCAGCCTTAATCCACCCAATTGGAATAACTAATCAAGTGCAACTCTAATCATTTAGTGTCGTAGAGCCATCTTCAGTGTCAACATTTCTTGGATGGCGAAACGAGTATTCCTAATGGAAACTCAGAGCACATCTGTTGAGTATATGGGGATGGCAGGTTAAGGATATATCATTGTCATCCACAATGCAGGTTGTTGAGGATGGCTATGGTCATGCCTCATACATCTGATGTGATTGAGGACAACTACAGTTGTACCTCGGATTAGAGGGTTTTGTATACCCTAGTTTCTAGTGCCGTGACCGGTGCCAAGGGCGTACTAGTGATTAGCAGCTTGACTATATGTCATTGTGGTAGCAGCTTTGACTAATATGTCACTGTCTTTTTACTCATACTGACCGAGGGGAAGAGATATTAGGATACCAGCACTCCTAGATCTTGTACAGAACAGAATAGCCCTTCACAGGGGTCAGTTGGACTTTGGATGGTATGATTCATATTCCCCATGGCATAATAAAAGATGTAATACATCCATGTAGTATATTTGTTTAGGGTACTGACCGAGGGGAAGAGATATTAGGATACCAGCACTCCTAGATCTTGTACAAAACAGAATAGCCCTTCACAGGGGTCGGTTGGACTTTGGATGGTATGATTCATATTCCCCATGGCATAATAAAAGATGTAATACATCCATGTAGTATATTTGTTTAGGGTTATACACAACATTTCACATTGGATGATTACCCTTGTTTGTTCTCTTTACATAAAGATGATGCTTAGTGCAATTAAGAGATAGTAGATATACTTATGTTGTGGATATTCTTAAGATTGTATATGCACACATACATTAGCCATGCTTATGTTAATAACTATACTGCTACTGCTGATTATATTCATGATGCTAGCTATCTCATGTTGTTAGTTATGTTTAGCATGCTAGCCATGCCTTTGTAACTAGAGATGCATATACTGCTAATCATGCTTATGCAGATAGTTGTGCTTATGTTGTTAGATCTTCTTATGATATTAATATGTTCGACCTATTAAACATGCTAATGTTGTTAGCTATGCTTATGTGGCTAGAATTATTCATAATGATAGAGATTCTATGTTACTAGACTTGCTCATGATGCTAGATATGCATATGCTAATGAATTGCTTATATTGCCAACAATATAAAGGGTGATAGTCTAGCTAATGATGATAATTAGTATCTACTCCTTTATGTATTATGTCAATCATCCCTGCTATTGGTCCTATTTGTTATATCTGATTAAACTTCTTAAACTGTTTAATTACTTAAAATGTTGTAATCAATAAGCGTTATTGGAGGTTATATCTCTTGTTGGGACATGGGTCTCACCCTTGTGGTTTACCATATTTTTTTAGGTAATCTGAAGTGAGAAAAACAAACATGTGGCAGCAAAGAGGAGCTATAGTAATGAATTTTTGAGAAAGTTGATTAGATGTCTAGTATGTCCTAGATTTGTCCCTGTACTCTCAGGTCCGGGAAAGAAAAGTTGTATATGGTGTTTCAAACGAATCATACTTTTGTTAGCATAATAATGCTTGTTTGTGTGGCATATATGAATATTATTTTCATGTGTATCTGTGTTGTGGCTAAGGTGATAAAAAAATTTGTATAAAATTCTTGGCATAGTATGGATATAAGAAAGATGGTGGGCTCTTATGCAAATGTTTTTGAGCGGGTGTTGATGTTGAAATCGGTTTTAATTTACCCATATTTTTGGGTATGTGGTTAATTGATGATTGATTGTGTTTTATATTTTGAGTAATCTCATTTAGTGTAACGGGTTCTTACAAGTTGGTATCAGAGCTTTAGATTCACCGAGTCTACAGAGACACTAGGACATAGGACTAGGATGATGTCAAAATTAAGAATGTGACATAAAAATATGGTGCATGCTACCTAATCTAAGTATTTGGGTGCCCTGGCCCGATATTCAATTATTGAAGAAAGGTAAGTATGTAACTCTTAGATTGTTATCTTTCTGATTACTCTGATCAAGTAGTCATTTTGAAACAATCTAAAGAGCATAATGAATAAGAAATCATGGTGTGAATATCTCAATCCTACCTTAAATAAGGTGAGAATTGCATCATAATCTATCAAAACTTGAATGTTTGGTAGCTAAAGAGAAAGACACAACACCAAGAAATCTAAATTTGAATACAAATAAGAAAAAGAGGAGTTCTTGAAGATGAAATTCAAGAAGAGAATAAAGTAAAAGATAGATAAGTATATGCTTATAAAGTGATTCAAGGTATGAAATCCACATAAGATGGAGAGAATTCCAATGATAAGTATAAAATGAGAAGAGAAATGAGAAGAATGACAAAGGAATATGGTGGAACCTGAGTTAATATCATACCAACCTATGTGTGTAAGAAAGTGTTAATGTATAATAAGTATGGAGTTTGAAAGAAATTAAGGTAGATGATCCATGTTTAATGAAGAAAATGTGGAATATGATGATTTACATGTTGATAAGTGGTTGAAAAACATAATAAAATAAGAGAACATACCCAAGTGTGATAAATAGTCATCAAGGAAGGAGTAATGATATATGTTAATCATGATGATTCCTATGATAATGGCAAGGAACCCGAAATGAAAAAGGTAAAATGACACATAAGAAGTTGTAACCTCCATAATGAAAATAGAATTGGTTACCTTTTTGCTAGTGACCCTTGAACAATACTGTGATGATGTAGGAAGTGTGTTTCCCTTTGTGTATTTTCTTTCTAAGGCACAACTTTCAAGTGGACCATTGCCACTTGGTACGTGTGGATTCACTGCAAACATGAGGGTGGATAGCTTATTATAGCATAAGGTTACTTGGACTATGGTTCCAAGATCATAAAGTTTGTTATGAGTTTGCTTTTTATCCTTCCAATAATTAGGAAGACTCCTCTTATTTTTCTTGATATTTGTTATGTTGGTAAAAGTGGATGAGATAATGATGTGAGTTCCTTATAGCACATGAGGTATATACCAAGGTAATGAATCCTAGTATCCAAGATGTATCAACAATATGAGAAATATGTGAAGGTTGAAGATGTTTATTAAATGAACATTCCAAGTGTTCCTCTCCCTTAGAGAGAGAGAGAGAGTTGATGATGACCCTCTAAATGTTGTTTGGAAGGAAAAACAAAAGTGATTCTATAATATGGTGTATGGTTCAGTGATAGCTGGACAAGACCACTATCAATGATATATGGTTTTTTGATCAATAGAGATGTGCTACCGTGTTCCTTTAAGATAAACCTATGATCAAATGTTAATGCATAAGAGTTAGAGTGTATGGCATAAGTTACATGACCGTGATGAGTTTAGGGTTATGTCCTGCAGATTAACCAATGTACCAATATAATTTATGAATAGGAGGAACAGAGTGTTCAGGTCATGTCTTACAAGTTGTAGCAAGCTGTGAATGATGAAATCTCAACATATTTTAGAGATGGTCATTAACATGGTTAACATCTTTGCTAAACCTTAAGAATGTTGAAGCAAATGTACTTATGTGTGACAATTCTATCAAGAGTGAGTTGGGGGTTGACTAGAGTATCCTCTTGGAGTTATGATTCCTCTGTTAAGTATGTTATGTGAATCTTGATAAAATGAAGACAATGTCATTGCTCCACCCCTAACAAGGTCAATCAGGAAGTTATATTTGTTAATGGTTATAGACAAATGTATGATTCTTCAACCAAACAGATGGTCAGTTCACCATTGAGATGATTATATAATCCTCAAATATATATACATATATATATATATATATGCTTCATAGTTCTTAAAAATTAGGATATGTGTACCTGGTTGATTGAGTTGTTAATTACAACAACCATTAAGGGAGCATAAAGATGAAACCTTATAAAGTTACATATGATAAGAGATGCATAATGTTCTATGTTTAATAAGAGACAATGAGTGTGACTTTTGAGTAATGCATTTATACAATAGATATATTTTAGGATGATAGATAGAATTTAAAGTTGAAATTTACTATTAGATTTGTAGAGGTGGCACAACAAGTTTCTACATTCCATATTGAGAATGTCTTCTTAGGTGGGGTTTTTTTGTGCTGACCCAAGATGAGATATGTAAGAATGATGTGATACCACCATGATATGAAAGCAACCATGTGAAGGTAATAGGATGAGGTGCAAAGGAAGTACCCATCTTTGTTTACCTTAGATTTTGGGAGCAAAATCCCTATTAGGGGTTTATAGTTGTAAGGCCCCTAAACTTGCTTAATGAGTTGAATATTATTAATTATCATAATTGAATTTTTATAACCCTAATATAACCTTTTGATATGCTTTGAAATCATAAGATAGCTTAAGTTTCAATTTTGGTCCAATTTGGACACTGTTTGAGCATGTTATGCAATTTTATGCACATTTTGGATTTTTATACAATTTACCCAATTGAGAGGTTTTCTTTGCAATTTATCAATTGCATTATGTTCCTTGGTTATTCTCTCATCATTATTAAGCTTTTTGAGCCATGGGGCACCTATTTAAACCTTGGTTTGAAGGTGTTTTCCTCAAGGGTATTTTAGGGTTTACCCCTTCACGGATGAGCTACCTTTAGTAGCTATCAACTAATGAATTATTTGATTGGCTTGGAAATTAGACAAAGAAAAGCTAAGTAGGTCTATATGGACAGTGGGGTAGCTTCTTGTGTGTGTGCTTGTATATTCTTAATAGTTTAAGGCCATAGAGACATGTGGAAGCTACTTTTACACCTCATGCTTGCTTCCATCCTTATCCATGGGCTATATTTACCTCTTCCTTTCCCAAGTACGAAACTTTGCTTTCTTTCTCTTTCCTCTAACCTGGATCAATGACTACACTCTATTTTTCTGTGGAACCAAGTGCTCTAAGGTAGAAGACAATCTCTTTTTGGAGAATAAGGTCTCCTAGAGCTCCATTTAGCCATACCTAGGGTTTCCAAGGTCATCTTCTAGGGATTTTGACCAAGGAAAGTTGTTTTCTTCCTTTCTTCTCCATTTCTCTTGCTCTTTGCCTTCCTTAGACCTTCCTCCAGGTCGGAACCTTACTGTTCCATGGTAGAAGTTTCTCTAAAGCTCTAAAACCCTACCTTTCTTGCTCGTTATGCTTAGGGTTTTCTCATTTGATGAAGAAAGGTGCTAGATGGACAAGTTCACATCTTATGCTTGGATTTTATACCATACCTACTCATGTTTTCTTCAGTTTGGGAGTTTATATTCTAATTAGAGGCAAGTTTTATAACTTTCTCCACGTTTATTGCTTACCATAAGATTGCTAGCTCATGTTCTTGCATGAAAATGATGATCCATGCACTAAAAAGCTATGCTTGACTTGGATTTCGATTTTTATAATGTTCCCTATTCTGATTTCAGTTCTATATGAACCTATGATCATTTGTATGTTATTCCTAAGGTATAATATGACTTGGATCAGGTTGGTTTGACAACCTATGGTGCTAAACACCTATCAACCAATGGTCAATTTTAGGGTTTTAAGTTGATTTCTTCTATAAACCCATGACCCGATGATGGTACCATTACAACAAACCTATGGTGTTGTCTTCATGACAATTGATGGTGGTAACCAAGGGTGTGAACTAATGTTTCACCCCGTAGGTCATACTTTGGCCTAATTAGAAGCCTAGTGATTAACAATTAAGTACCCTAATGATGCTATTAATTAATGGTGAAATTAGTTTGATATTTGATGCTGATTAATGAATATAGTGCTGATATAACAACCTATGGTGACTTAATGGTCACTAATAATGGTGGATCAGGTCTCCAAAACATATGGTGAGTTAATCATATAGTTGTAGCATCAATTAATCCTTAGACCAATGGTTTCTGGGGTCACTTAATGCAATGGTCGGACCTATACTGTAATTGATGGTTTTAACATATGAACTTGACCTAATGGTCAATATTTAATGTTTATTCCTCCAATAAAGTGGAATGATGGCTAATGTAATATGTTAGTCCTAATAATGTGATTTATATGGTTTCCTTTATATGATCAACTTAAGGAGCTTACTTGTTGACAATGGATGACTTGTTTTAAATGAACAGTCGATTGTGGGTTTTACCCTACTCTCAATGGAAACTTTTGTGTTGTTAATCAAGGGATGTCTAGGGCTAGATGGTGATTTTTATAGATCACAACTCAAGGAAATCATAGGTGGTTCATTCAAGGTGTTTACTTATGTAAACAACCAATGGTCTTACCTTTTAAACATCCAATGGTTCTGGATGAAATTGTGGTATGATGATATGGGCTGAATGATTATGGAACAAATGGAGGGTTACCCTTAATAAGGTAGTCTTACCTATTCACTCATATGAATATAAGGGATGATAACCTAGCTTTAATATAACTAAATGATGGTAATTGGGTATGAACAGTCCTTGAATGATTAATACAATCATGGAGTACTCTCTTATTGTAGTTGAAACCCTAGTATGCTAGAACCCAATGGCTACACCTTGATTTATGGCTGGGTTCATACTTGAGAATAGTATGGAATGTGATGGTGATGCTTCACCTTATGCATCCATGATCTAATGGGGATGCCATGAGTTAGGGTTTGGGTATGAGTGGTGATTAGTAACATTAATATACTTTATCTTGTTGAACCTAACTCTAGTGCAAATAGATAAAGATAAGTATCCATGTTTAACCTTCTTATATCATGGCATGATGGTGAAATAACCTCCTTAACATGATCATAACCTTAATGTGTTAATATGTGGTTATCATAGTCACATGGTTGATATTTTCTTATGCTAAACAAGTGCATTATGAATATGATGAGGGTTAATATCTAGATTCCTTGCATGTTGATGTAATAAAGGAATGTTCTTAATATTAATATAACCCTACTATGATTATTTATGAATATCTCCTAGCTCATTAATGCAATATTGTGCTGATCCAGTGTATTATATGTAAGTGATGTTGTTGAGCCTTGTTATAAGGCATCAAAAAATAATGATGATCTTGCAGGGAATAATATGATGGTCTTAATGACCTTTGAGCATGGTTGAGCCTTGAATGAGGTGTAATCCTCTTGTGTTGATAAGGGTTGATACCCTGTGATATTGTGAAAAGGATTTATATCTTTTGATAGTATGATGACTAGTGTGGTCTCATGAATGGAAAGTGAATAGTACCATGTGATGATGAGATGAGAAATTATGTTTCACATGTTTTATATCTTTTAAAAGTTGTGATATTTATATGCTTTCTAGAAGTGAATTAGGGTTTATATGCCCACTTGTTTGATGCAACCTTAATACACCCAATTGGCATAACTAATCAAGTGCAGTTCTAATCATGTAGTGCCCTGTGCCGTAGAGCCATCTCTAGTGTCAGAACTTGCTGGATGGTGAAATGAGTATTCCTAAGGGAAACTCGGAGTGCATACTGTTGAGTATGTGGGACTGGTAGGTTGAGTCTATATCCTTGTCCTCCACAATGCGGGTTGTGGAGGATGGATATAATCATGCCTCATACATATGATGTGATTGAGGACAACTGTGGTTATACCTCTGATTAGAGGGTTTCATATACCCTGGTTTCTAGTGCCATGACCTGTACCAAGGGCGGACTACTGGTTAGCAGCTTGACTATATGTCACTGTGGTGGCAGCTCTAACTGACATGTCACTGCCTTTTTACTCATACTGACTGAGGGGAAGAGATCTTAGGATACCGACACTCCTAGATCTTGTATGAAACCAAATAGCCCTTCATAGGAGTCGGTTGGACTTTGGATGGTATGATTCCAATTCCCCAGGGCATAATAAAAGATGTAATACAACCATGTAGTATATTTGTTTAGGGTTATACACGACGTTTCACATTGGATGATAACCCTTGTTTGTTCTCTTTACATAAAGATGATGCTTAGTGCAATTAAGAGATAGTAGATATACTTATGTTGTGGATATTCTTAAGATTGTATATGAGTACATATAGTAGCCATGCTTATGTTGATAACTATACTTCTACTATTGATTATAATCATGATGCTAGCCATCTCATGTTGTTAGTTATGTTTAACATGCTAGCCATGCCTTTGTAACTAGAGATGCATATACTGCTAATCATGCTTATGCAAATAGTTGTGCTTATGTTGTTAGATATTCTTATGATATTAATATGTTTGACCTATTATACATGCTAATGTTGTTAGCTATGCTTATGTGGCTAGAGTTATTCATAATGATAGAGATTTTGTGTTACTAGACTTGCTCATGATGCTAGATATGCATATACTACTGGACTTCTTATATTGTCAACAAGATAAATGGTGACAGTCTGGATAATGATGATAATTATTATATGCTCCTTTATGTATTCTGTCAATCATCCCTGCTATTGGGCCTATTTATTATATCTTATTAAACTACTTAAATTGTTTAATTACTTAAAATGTTGTAATCAATAAGCGATGTTGGAAGTTATATCTCGTACTGGGACATGGGTCTCACCCTTGTCGTTCGCCACAATTTTTTAGGTAATCTGAAGTGAAGAAAACAAACATGTGGCAGAAAAGAGGAGCTATAGTAATGAATCTTTGAGAAAGTTGATTAGATGTCTAGTGTGTCCTAGAGTCGTCCCTGTACTCTCAGGTCCGGACTTGAATAGTTTTCATATGGTGTTTCAAACGAATCTGACTTTTGTTAGCATATTAATGCTTGTTTGTGTGGCATATATGAATATTGTTTTCCTGTGTATCTATGTTGTCGCTAAGGAGATAAAACAATTTGTATCAAATTCTTGGCATAGTATGGATATAAGAAATATGGTGGGCTCTTTTGAAAATGTTTTTGAGAGGGTGTTGATGTTGAAATTGGTTT
The DNA here is from genome assembly GCA_963693085.1 of Alisma plantago-aquatica. Taxonomy (NCBI): domain Eukaryota; kingdom Viridiplantae; phylum Streptophyta; class Magnoliopsida; order Alismatales; family Alismataceae; genus Alisma; species Alisma plantago-aquatica. Next base: position 1,219,098,727 of record OY856410.1, on the reverse strand, counting down.
TAATTTAACCATATTTTTGGGTATGTGATTAATTGGTGATTGATTGTGTTTTATGTTTTGAGTAATCTTGTTTAGTGTAATAGGTTCTCACCGAATGAGTTGGGGGTTGACTAAAGTATCCTCTTGGAGTTATGATATCTCTGTTAAGTATGTTATGTGAATCCTGATAGATGAAGACAATGTCATTGCTCTACCCCTAACAATGTCAATCGGGAGGTTATATTTGTTAATAGTTATAGATAAGTGTATGAGTCTTGTACCAAACAGATGGTCAGTCCACCATTGAGATGATTTGAGAATCCTCTAAAAAATATTTCTTATAGTTCTTGAAAATAAGGGTATGCCTACCTAGTTGATTGAGTTGTTAATTACAACAATCATTAAAGGAGCATAGATATGAAACCTTATAAAGTTACATATGATAAGATACACATGATGTTCTATCTTTGGTAAGAGATAACAAGTATGTCCTCTAAGTGATGTGTGATACAATAGATAGAATAGTTTAGGATAGTAGTAGAGTCTCAAAGTTAAAAGGTACTACCATACAAGTACAGGTGATACAACAGTTCTTATGTTGAACCAAGGTGACACATGCAAGAGTTGAGGGAGAAGACTATGTCTCCTATGAGAATGATGTGACATCATCATGTGATGAAATTCACCATGAAAAATATTGGGTATGAGGTGCATGAGAAGTATCCATCTTTATCTACCTTGGATTTTGGGGGTGAAATCCCTATTAGGGGTTTATGGTTGTGAGACCCCTAACCTTGCATAAATAGTTGAACATACTTAATTATCATAATTGAATTCTTAGAACTATAATATAACCTTATGATGTGATTTGAAATCATAATACAAGCTTAAGTTTTAAGTTTGGTCCAATTTGAACAATGTTTGTGCAAGTTATGTAATTTTATGTACATTTTGGACCTTTCTACAATTTGCCCAATTGAGCGGTTTTATTTGAAAATTTTCACATTCCTTTTGTTCCTTAGATGTTATATTATCATTATTGAGATTTTTTAGCCATGGGAATCCTATTTGAACCTTGGTTTGGAAGTGTTTTCCTCAAGGGTATTTTAAGGTTTACCCCTTTATGGATGAGCTACCTTTAGGAGCTTTCAAGCAAATGGTTTATTTACTTTGCTTGCAAAATCAAGAAATGAGGAATAAGTAGGTCTCCATGGATGGTGGGTAATCTGCTTGTGTGGCTACTTGTATATCCTTAATATTTTAAGGCCATGGAAATAAGGGGAAGCTACTTGTACAACTCATTCTTGCTTCCATCCTTATCCATGGGCTATATTTACCTCTTCCTTGCCCAAGTATGAAACTTTACTTGATTTCTCTTTCCTCTAACCTGTAGAAACGACTCCACTCTATTTTTCTATGGAACCAAGTGATCTAAGGTAGAAGACAACCTCTTTTTGGAGAAGAAGGTCTCCTAGAGCTCCATCTAGCCCTACCTAGGGTTTCCAAGGTCATCTTCTTAGGACTTCGACCAAGGCAAGTTGTTTTCTTCATTCCTTCTACATTTCTCTTTCTCTTCTCCTTCCTTATACCTTCCTCCAGGTTGGAACTTTGTTGTTCCATGGTAGAATTTTCTCTAAAGCTCTAAAACCCTACCTTTCTTGCTCCTTATGCTTAGGGTTTGCTCATTTGGTGAAAAAAAGTGCTAGATGGACGAGTTCACAGCTTATGATTAGATTTTCTACGCTACATTCTCATGTTTTCTTCTGTTTGGGATTTTATCTTCTAATTAGAGGAAATTTTATAACTTGCTCCACGTTTATTTCTTACCATAAGCTTGCTAGTTCATGTTCTTGCTTTTAAATGATGATCCATGCACTAAAAAGATATGCTTCACTTGGATTTCGATTTTTATAATGTTCCACATTCTAATTTCAGTTCTAGAACTTGTGTTCATGTGTACATTATTCCTAAGGTATAATATGACTTGGATCAGGTTAGTTTGACAACCGATGGTGCTAAACACCTATCAACCAATGGTCAATTTCAGGGTTTAAAGCTGATTTCTTTTATAAACACACGACTCAATGGTGGTACCATTGCAACAACCGATGGTGTTGTCTTCATGACAACTGATGGTGGTGACAAAGGGTGTCAATTGACGTTCAACCCTTAGGTCAGGTTTTGGCCTAATTATAAGCTTAGTGATTAACAACTAAGTACCCTAATTATGCGATCAATCAATGGTGATATTAGTATGATATTCGATGACGATTAATGAATATAGTGCAGATCTAATGACCTATGGTGACTTAATGGTCACTACTGATGGTGGATAAGGTCTCCACAACCTATGGTGAGTTAATCATGTATTTTGAGCATCAATTAAGCCTTAAAGCAATGGCTTCTTGGGTCATTTGATGCAATGGTCAGACCTATACTCCAATTGATGGGTTTAATATATGAACTTGACCCAGTGGTTATGATCTAATGTTTCTTCATCCAATGAATTGGAATTATTCCTAAATGCAATATGTTGGTCCTAATAAATTGATTTAAATGGTTTCCTTTATGAGATCAACTTAAGAAGCTCATTTACTGACAACTTGTTTTAAATAAACAATCACTTGTGGGTTTTACCCCACTCTCCATGGAACTTTTTATGTTTTTAATCAAGGGATGTCTAGGGTTAGATGGTGACTCTTTATAGAGCACAACTAAATGACTTCATAGGTTATTTGTTCAAGATGTTTACTTATGTAAACGGGTAATGGCTTTACATTTTCAACATTTAATGGTTAGAAGTTGATCCCTCAATATTCCCATTATTTTGGGTGAAGTGTGTACTGTAATGTTATGATTCTGATGATGAGAATTTGATGGTTCAATGCCTTAAACTTATAGTCTTACCCTTTCCCTCATATGATTATGATTTATAATCACCATAATGAATTAATGAGTAACCCTAATGAGGTATATCTTATTATACCCAGATTTAATATTACTAAATGGTGGTAATTGGGTATAGTCCTTGAATGACTAATACAATCATGGAGTACTCTCTTATTGTTGTTGAAACCATAGTATGCTATAACCTGATGGTTACACCTTGATTTATGTGTGGGTTCATACTTGAGAATAGTATGGAATGTGATGATGATGCTTCATCTTATGCATCCATGATCCAATGGGGATGTTGTGAGTTAGGGTTTGGGTATGAGTGATGATTAGTAACATTAATATAATTTATCTTGTTGAACCTAACTCTAGTGCAAATAGATAAAGATGAGTATTCATGTTTAACCTTATTATATGATGGCATGATGGTGAAATAACCTTCTTACTATGATCATAACGTTAATGTGTTAATTGGTGGTTATCATAGCCACATTGTTGATACTTTCTTATGATAAACATGTACATTATGAATATGATGATGGTTAATCATATCTAGATTCCTTGCATGTTGATGTAATATAGGAATATTCTTAATGTTAATATAACCCTTCTATGATTGTTTATGAATATCTCCTAGCTCACTAATGCAATATTGTGTTGATCTGGTGTATTATATGTAAGTGATGTTGTTGATCCTTGGTATAAGGCATGGAAAGATAATGATGATATTGCAGGAAATAGTATAATGGTGTTAATGACCTTTGGGAAAGGTTGAGACCTGAATGAGGTGTAATCCTCTTGTGTTGATAAGGGTTGATACCCTGTGATTTTGTGAAAAGGATTTATATCTTGTGGTAGTATGATGACTATAGTAGTCTCATGAATGGAAAGTGAATATTACCATGTAATGATGAGATGAGAAATTATGTTTCACATATTTTATATCTTTTGAAGTTGTGATATTTATATTCTTGCTAGAAGTGAATTAGGGTTAGTATGTCCACTTGTTTGACGCAACCTTAATTCACCCAATTGGTATAACTAATCAAGTGCAACTCTAATCATGCTGTGACCTGTGCCGTAGAGCCATCTTCAGTGTCAGAACTTACTGGATGGTGAAATGAGTATTCCTAAGGGAAACTCAGAGCGCATACTGTTGAGTATGTGGGGGTGGCAAGTTGAGGATTCATCCTTGTCATCAACAATGCAAGTTATGGAGGATGGCTATGGTCATGCCTAATATATTCAATGTGATTGAGGACAACTTTGGTTGTATCTTGGATTAGAGGGTTTTGTATACTCTAGTTTCTAGTACCGTGACCTGTACCAAGAGTGGACTAGTGGCTAGAAGCTTGACTATATGTCGTTGTAGTGCAATTTTGACTAATATGTCACTACCTTTGTACCTGTACTGATCGAGGGGAAGAGATTTTAGGATATCATCACTCCTAGATCTTATACGGAACCGAATAGCCCTTCACAGGGGTCGGTTAGACTTTGGGTGGTACGACTCAAACTCCCCATGGCATAATAAAAGATGTAATACATCGGTCTAGCAAATCTCTTTAGGGTTATACACGACGCTTCATATTGGATGATAACCCTTGTTGTTCTCCGTACATAGAGATGATGTTTAATACATTAAATGATAATATATATTCTTATGTTGTGGATATGCTCATGTTATAAATGTGTACATACAATAGTCATGTTTAAGTTGATAGAGATATTTTTACTGTTGGCTATGAATATGACATTCATTATCACATGTTGTTAGATATGCTTATATTGCTAGCTATGCCTTTGTAACTAGAGATGCCTATATTGCTAATCATGCTTATGTAGATAGTTGTGCTTATATTGTTAGCTCTACTTATGATGTTGATATGTTCAACTTGATAGACATGCTAATGTTGTTAGCTATGCTTATGACACTAGAATTATTCATTAGAGATGCTCATGCTGCTAGACTCCTTATACTGTTAATAGGGATATGAGAATAGTCTGGATAATGAAGATAGTTATTATCTTCCCCTTTATGTATTTTGTTAATCATCAATGTTGTTGAGCTTATTTTTTATATATGATTAAACTGCTTAAACTATCTCATTACCTAAAAATGTTGGAATCAATAAACATTGTTGGAGGTTATATATCTTGCTGGGACATGGGTCTCACCCTTGTGGTTCGCCACATCTTTTTAGGTAATTGAAAGTGATGAAAACAAACCTATGGAATCAAAGAGGAGCTATAGTAATGCATATGTGAGAAAGTTGATTAGATGTTTAGTGTGTCCTAAAGTCATCCCTGTACTCTCAGGTGTAGGCTAGAAAAGTTTGTATATGGTGTTTCAAATGAATCAAAATTTTGTTAGTATGTTAATACTTGTTTGTGAGGCATATATGAATATTGTTCTCTTGTATATATATGTTGTGGGTAAGGCGATAGAACAATTTGTATCAAATTTTTATCATAGTATGGATACAAGAAAGATATTGGGCTCTTATGCAAATGTTTCTGAGCGGGTGTTGATGTTGAAATTAGTTTTAATTTACCCATATTTTTAGGGTATGTGGTTAATTGGTGATCGATTGTGTTTTATGTTTTGAGTAATCTCGTTTAGTGTAATAGGTTCTTACATGTTTGGTTTGATATTACATATCATGACTAATGAGTTTCTACCATCATCCAACATACACTCTAGTCTTATGTGTTATTGCTATCTATCAGCCTTCCACAATAACATCTGACTGGGGACATAACAAGAATGTATATACTCTTAACATCTATATGATCTCATTGTTCAGGTCATGCATCTAAAGATGTACGTCATTGAATAGTGTCATTCATTAGAATTTATTATGTTTCCTCATTATCTCATAACCGAGTGAAACAGAATAAATCAGAAGCTTGCCTTTATTAATCAAATCCTTTATATAATATGACATTGCAATCATCATATAATTGTCTCTCTGGGAATACATACCAATAGAATCTCACTTGGACTTAGATCCAATCACCCACGAATCTCATTCTTAGTGATCTAACATGTACATCTTGTTTCTACTACGCAAGTGCTAATCCAGCGGGCTAGCAACACTCTGCCTTTAGTCGATAAACTGCTTGTTTCACATCTCTTTGTTGTACGACATTTCATATGAGATGGAATTTCTATATTATGCTATATTATATTCCTTACATAACCAATATATGTTGCCATAGTATTTCTACTATGTCATCAATGATTGGAACATCTCTCAAGTTCATCTATATGAACTTCTAGATCCATACAATATCATTCCTGTGTTCACAACACCAAGACATTATGCTTCTATTATAGAACTAAAATAATGGTCTATAGTTTGAAACAATTTCCAACTCATGACTCTCCTTTTAAGATAAAACATAGTTTTATATTATGATCATACTCTATCATTTCAGAAGCTTGCATCGATGTAACTCCTTACATCCAACTTTTCCTTAGTACCATGGTTCAACAACTAATCCTTAGTGCTTCTCAAGTACTAATGGGCTTTCTTTATGGTGTTCCAATTATGCTCCTTAGAATCTGACTAATATCCTCTTGTCATGTCCAATACATACAAGATAATTGGATGAGTACATTATATTGCATACATGATAGATCCAAATGTGAATGCATATGGGATCTCTTCCATTCTTTATAAGAATCAGAACATTGGTTTCTTGAGAGATTTATCCCATTTACATGGATAAATTCTCTCTCAATGAATCCTTCATGATGAACCCATTCAACATATTCCCATTTGTGCTCTTATTTAGGTTTTAGAAACTTTCCAAAACTATCTATATAGATCTCAATTCCTATCACATAGGATGTTTCACCTAATCCTTCATAGTGAAGGTGATTTCCATGCCATGTTTCAATACTTAGTATTGAGGTGTTATTCCTCATCAATATGTGAAATATTCATATGATCCCACTAAATCTTTTGTAATCACATATTTCAACTTTTATCTTGACTAATGACAAACTCTTTGACTATCCTATCAAATCAAAAAATCTAATTTTGAGATGCTTGTTTCAACCTCTAGATCGAACATTGTAGCTTGTAGACTTTATTTGCATTAATAGAGTTATAAACCTTCAAGTTGTGTCACATACACATACTCTCTATTATTCCTATTAAGGAATGTAGTTTTAATCTCGATATGCCAAATCTCATAGTCTTAACAAGTTACAAAAATAAGCATGTCTATTGGCGAAGGGATTTCGTCATGTTGAACACTTTGAACTAGTTTGAAAACACTTGCAAACAATTTGTCCTTTTATGTTATCCATGTTGGTCTTCCTTATTGAAATTCCAATTGCACCTTATGGGTTTACCCATTTAGGTAGTATCATTAAGATCATACCTTGTTGGTGTTCATGGATTCCATTCTGGATATAATGGCCTCAAGCCATTTCTCAGACTTTGGTTCCTCAATAGTTCTTAGTTGATTGTTGGCTCATCATCTTATAACCAACTCATAACTTATTTGATTTATAGGATTCACAATCTTTTAATCTCAGATGTGTTCTACTAGAACTACGAGTTTTGTGTTACATAAGGAACTTGAGATTACACAACAATTTGTGATTCTCCTTTTTCCCAATGTACCTCCTCTAGTTCAATGTTTTCTTGTTGATCTCAAACTTTTCAAGTTCTACTTTACTCCCACTGACTCTCTTGCAACTCAGTTATCCAATCAACAAACACCTTTGTTATCAGACTGAGATAAGTAGTGTTCAACAAACTTACATTCATTTGATTGAAACTTTCCAAGAAACTATTTTCTTTTAAAAGTTTCAATCCTTAAGACCCATATCAGAATGCTCCCATGTCATATATCATATGGTGCCTTTCAAACCACTTTAGACAGTACATCGTTTTCGTGTTAAGCATGTTCCTAAAAGGAAATTATTAGATTGGACTAAATGATAATCACATCATGACTCATCAAGTTGTGATTTCTTCTTTCTGATACATTTTATGTTTCAGGTGGAGTTGATTGTGATACACTATCATAGTCTCTCCAGAAGATCCTCAAACTATTCTTGTAAAATATTTCAATATTGATCACATCGAAGTATCTTAATACTTTTTAGGAAGTTGTGTACTTAAGACATGTATTCTTCTTGAACATTTTAAAAGATTTGTATTTTACTGAAGACATATCACCATATTATCTATATATATAATGAAGTATAAATATCTCTAGCATTTATTCTATAGGTCTATATATATCATCATGTATAAGTCCTAACAGAATGGTTATTCTCCCACTACACCTAGTGAGAAGTGGTTTATCATGTTTCTCATACATAAAACTTGCATGTCTCTTATTGGTTCAATAACCAAAAGAGTCTAGATCAACATGTTCTAGAAATTCTTTATCATATATGTGCTCTAGTTGACAATGCTATAGATATTGATTGTTTGAGTTTATCAATTGTAATCCTATAGGTGTTTACATTATAAACATTCATCTGTAGATCCTTTTATATAAAGATCATAAGACATTTGTGGCATTGCCATACAAGATCACATATTTGAAATAGAACCGTTAATAAATCTTTATTTATAATCATCCTTATCCATACAAGATGCATAAAGTAAATGTTTTTATTTATTGGCATAATGAAATAGTAGTTAACAACTCTTTATTTATAATCATCCTTGTCCATAGAAGATGCATAAAGTAAATGTTCTATTTATTGGCATAATGAAATAGCAGTTCAACAAACTCTATTACATGCCCAATGGGCTAAGATAAATTCTAAATGTAGATTAAAGTTGCAAGAACTCTTATTCCACACACTCCATCCTTGTCCTTTCATAAAGGATTACTTCTTTTCAGATTCTTCACATCAATGTATGTCAGATCTACATCTGGTATAACATATCTAATATGAAGAAGTAATTAGGTTTATCTTATAACTATTTTGTGCACATGCGATGCACGTGGGAATTTGTGGACCAAATCATTAGTAGTATACAACAAATTTATAGTTACGTTTTTACATCAATAATTAAACTTAAAATATGCAACCAGTTTCTTAAAAACTATACAATTCAATAAAAAAGGAAAACAACCAATTGCACGAATGCAAAAGGAATTGTAAAATTGATAAGACATTCCAATCCATATGTATTATTGTGTTCATAATAAAACAATTTGTAAGATAATTTATTACATTATTGCTCCATATTGCTTTGATTATGGTTGCATGTCATCTTTTTGAGATGTCTAACCTTACTCTTTTGCACAAACATATGAATTAGGATTACATAAGCACATCATTTTTCATGACCGAGAGAACCCACCCTAGACGAACACAACATGATTAATAAGCATATCATTTATTAATAAAAGGAAATATTAAAACTTAAAAAATTAGTAATGGTTTGACTTAAAGGAAAACATTAGCATCTTAGACCCAAATAATTGCCATCTTAAGTGTCTATTATATTGATGGATTTGTTTGCTAAATGATATGTTAGGTTTATATTAATGGATTTTTTTAATGTCTCATTACTAACAATTGATATATTTTGTTAAAATATGTGTAGTAACACATGCGAAATAGGTGTATAAAACTTGTCATAACTATATTTAGTTTACTCATATATAATATATAAAATTTGGCATAATGATTGATATATATTTCTAAAATAAATTCATACCTACACATGCCATATAGGTGTTTCATTAATATTATATATTAGGATATGTAAGAATTGTAGTGTATCTATGTTGGATTTGTTAGACTTATATGGGTATGTTTGTAATTGCATATGGTATACTTATTCATTATGAAAGATATATCCATTCACTTTTTCAACTACGAGTCTTCCAAAATTACTTATTGTTGAACATTATTTTTATTAGTAATGTTATAATGATTGAATATGTCCTATTCGTGATAGCCCGTAGTAGGAAAAATGGTGTTTGTTTCACAAAATATAGAATGAAACAAAGTACCAAGATCTAGCTATTAAATGTTCATATTCTTAAATTACAAAAATAAGCCTTCCTTTTGAGTGCTTATTTACAATCAATTATCTAAATTTACATGTTTTATATATACAATCATACTTAGTTTGTACATTATGTTTAAACTACATGCTTCATACCTTAATGTAATTTTTGAAGTAACTATCTTATGTTGAGGTCATGAAATAATCTTTTGTTGTCAACCAATTTGATTATAGTTTAAGACCTATAAGTTATACAATTACTAAATGACATCTTAAAGAATATCTTTTAATGTCTATTATTAATTTTCTAAAAGTGCATCCAACCAAAATTATAAAAAGAAAACTATTTTTCTCTAGTGCATAATGAATTGGGTTGAACAAAAGGAAATAAAGAAGATTCATCTTGAATTTTCAAGATGACCATGATATGAAAGAAACATGTTCGAATCAACAACTACACTTAATTATTAGGGAGATTTACATGCACTCACAAAACTATATTACATGAAAAAAAGAACTCAACACGAGGATACCCTATTCATCATTCAGGAAAACAAGAGGTACTAAACTCAGTAATAGTAGAAGTTAATTTTTCATATTTTATATCACTAACATATAGGTTAATAGAACAAAAAGAAACACTAAATAGATTTTGAAAGTCTTAATATCATACCTATTGATTTTTTTTGATGTAGTTAGACTCTTCAAGTATGAAATGAATTTTCCTTCATGCTAATAATTTTTGATGTAACTACAAAAGATGGTCCATATAAGATAAAAAAACAAATTGAGAAGCTCAAGATGTGTTTTATTATTAAATAAGGCCTAGTCAAGAGAACTCCCATATATCTCTGACTTACATTTTGAATGATTGCACATTCATAAAAACTATTTATCTTGAATTTATTGCTTCTATTTGCTAAAAATAAGTTTTTAACCAAGAAGTAATGCATGCTCAATTATGTAGCTTTTTAAATGTAAGGTGTTACTTGTGACAATTAATTTCTAGATTTCTAGAATCCCATTATTATGACAAATGAAAATACTCATGGTAGTAATATATCTATATCTATATCTATTCAAAGAATAAAAACAAAGATATAGTTTTAATAAGAAGAGACCTGTAATAGGCGTATATGTTTCAACTCTTAATTAAAAAATGTTTAGGTTTCAAGATTTTGTAGAAGCATTTACTATTTTTTTTAATTTACTCACACACAAGTAGTTAACTTAAAGTAAATCTAATGATAGTTTGTGTGTAAATCCTGGGTACCTAATTTTTTTTACCAAAGATTTAGGATTTGTCTTCTACTATGCATAAAGACGGTAGAAGCTTGCTATTATGAAAGCATTGATCTAATTAAATATTGTACATCCAATCGTGTAGATGGTTTTGATATCACCACCTTCATTGACTGCTTAGGTGATATTGCAAAGCCTATTTCATATCCATCTAAAAAAAGGGTTATCTTTCTGTTAGATCGTATCGGGTAACAAATTTTGTATGTAAATAATTACGTGAATTGTTTTTCTGATGATGTGGGACCACCTCTGAAGACGGGGAACTATTATGGCCCAGTGATAGTGAAACCCTCTCTCCCCCCTCGGTGACTAAATTCACATGAAGGTCAGGTTGTGTGATGGGACGAAGGATTGCCGAAGCACACAATCGAAGACTCGAATATGAGTCCTTACTCAGGAGAGCCCACTTCTTTCCACCGAGCAACTAACTGCTCAGCATAATTACATGAATTATAGTTACATGATTTGTATATATGTAGTATATTCTCCTTGCTTCTGAAAATTTGAGGTGATGAAAGATTGAGCAGGCTTAGGCCTAACATTGTCACATAATTGAGAGCCATGCAATAGTCAATTTTATGTAAGAGAAGACAAAATAAGTTTAGGTTCATACACGAGAGAAATTTTACTTATATGAGGCTATAATAAAAGAAGTTAGGCGAGTGATAGGGCGATATAACTATCGTAACATTGAATTTCAAACTTAAATCTAGATTGAGAGGTAAAACACAACTTATTTGGCAAAAATATGTTGCTTAGTAACTATTTCCCACGATCATTATCGCATACCTAACCGTGTCTTCTAAACCTGAAGAGACTATTGACAACGTTGTGAATACCACTGTCTTTTTCTCTACCAATATAGACCCATAACAAAAATTAATATCCCATTATAAGGTACGATATGGATATATATGCCAAAAGGATGTTCAAATAATATCCTACGAACTATGAACTTATTAAGTATGAGTTGTGGTTCGGGGAACCTACTGCTGCTTACAAAGGTTGGCTTGAATAGAGAAAGATGTCTCCATGGAGTATGCGTTTATAGTGGGTAGATATAGATAGGAAAACGAGATCGTGATCATGATATGATATGCCAATATCTATTGAATAAAATTTAGATTTTTACGTCGTTATATGCAACAACGACAAATACAATGAATTAATGATTGCATGCCAGATCTAGATAAGAAGCAGAAGAATAAATAATGCAAGAGAAAATAAACGAGTTAGGAACCTGACCAGATCGTTCGTTGAAAAACGAACATATTTTACTTAAAGAAATCAGCGTCGCGCAGTCCTCCAGGACAGACACCGTTCTCCCAGTTTATCCAGTCACGAACTTGAAGAGAAGCATCACATTTGTGTAGATGATGAACATTGCAGACGAATAGATGCACCACTACCAGTGCATCCCAGAAACTGCAGGAACCACCGCCTGACAGGTTGCGTCTTGAAGGAAGAGGATGAACGACTTTGTCACTTCCAGGAGAGAGATCTCCAAGCGACAATCAGGAGCAATGACTGCAGACTCCGAGATTAGGGCTCGCAAAACACTCGCACAAATGGCCACTCGGTTGCTCTTATACACATTGCGGAAAAATATACAAAAGAGACACTTTCCAGTTAGGATTAATAAATCTGAATAGAAAAGAAACAATTAATTAAACGAGTAATTAATTATGTAATTGTATCCTAGTGCAAAAAGAAGACAGAAGACGGAAGACATTCTCCATAATCCACAAGCCAGGAGCACAAACCCGAGCCCATGCCCAACCCGGCTCGACCAGGCTAGGCGAGGCAAGGTGTGGCATGGCGCGTGCGCGCACGTGTACGCGCATGTTGTGGTCACCCCACCCACCAAGGAGGCGGGCATACCCTCCTCCTAGGACCCCTTGGACACTAGTGCCCATGTGATCCTATATATAAGAACCACAAAAGTTCTAGGAGGGAGCAATATGCGATAAAACTTCTTTACCATTTACACTAGAGACAAAACTACTTTTCTCACATGTACTAGCTGCACTACATTGGGCTTAACCCATGCTATATACATGACTGCTACAACCATATATATAACAATCTCCCGCAAAGTCCAAAGTGCAGTGTGCTCTACCATTCAATCCTCCATACTGTGCTTTCAGCATATATCTTTCGATTTGAATCTACCTGAGTTATCCAACTGTGACCCTCACAGGAACTAGGTGAACAAAAGTATTGAACCTGAACATTGGGTACAAGAGTATAGGTTGGTAACAACACAATAAAGACATAGTAGAAAAGAAAACAATGAATTAAGTCCATACATACAAAAAAGAATATCATGATTGATATTAGAGAACAACCCAATTCTCCTGCTGCGGCCTATACAACATCAATCACTAAGTTGGAGTCTCCAAGGATGTACTGCTAACATCTTATCCTAAGACTTTACACCATTCAGAAACTAATCGCTTACTAACTTATAGTCATGACACTAATAGGTTTCTAGGAGATAGACACACAGATGCTAGAAGCATCAAATAAGAATACATAGTATCATCTGATTCACCTGACAGTTTGTTATTACCACATTGAACCAAATTTGTGGGATCTCCACTCTTTTGGGTTGGGTTGCTACTGCCTACAAATCTATAGGAGTTTTAGTTATATCCTCAACCTGGATTTTTTCACTAAGGTCAAGGTAAGCCCTTTAGTGAAAGGATCAACTGTATTATCTTTGGTATCAACATATTCCACAACCAAGACCCCATTAGACACTAACTACCCTATAAATTTCAATATGACTTGGATGTGTCTATGCTATTTTTTTATTGTACTTGGAATTCTTTATCTTAACAATAGTTATAGTGCTATCATAGTGAATTGAAATTGCAAGAAGCGACTTCATTACCATATGTAAATTGGACATAAGTCCATGTAGCCATTCACCTTCCAATCCAGTTTCATATAAAGAACACAACTCCATTTCAAAAGTGGATCGAGACAATATGGTCTATTTCTTAGACCTCCAGGAAACAACACCTCCGCCCAATAGGAATACATATCCTGAGACACCATTTGTAACATCCCTAATTTTAAGAGTAAAATAAAACATTTTATGTAGTTTTCTTTAAATAATATTTTGTTAAGAGTCTTAATGCAATTTGTCCATTTCTAGGATTTTAATACAAAGAGAAATAAGAAAGGGCTCCAAATAAGTTTCTTTTATATTAATGTGTTGCAAATAGGTATAATTATGATAATATATCTTCCCCATTTCTTTTATTAAATAAATCTAAAAGTAATGGGAGAGAAAGAGAAAGAGAAAGAGAAAGAGAAAGATAAAGAAGAAAGAATTCGAAATTCAAATCACTTGGGAAATAAGCATGCTTTTCCTTTTATAGATTTCAGGATAAAAACATTTAATGTTCATTTTCTCTCTCATCCAAGAAAAGTACATAAAAGGAAATAACTAAGTATGCCATGACTTGGAAATAGACAAATAGTGATTATCTCGAATTTTGGGGTAAAAATCCACAAAGGGAAATTTCCCCTTAGTTATTTAATTAGTTTGTACACTTAAATTAAGATAAGGAACAAAAATACAAAACATGGACTAAACGTTGAGAAAACCTAAATCTAATTGGCTAGGAATATTCTAGACCCTTTAATTAGTCAATGGTCCAAATTTTGACTCATTTGGAGTTTGTTTGACCCTCCAATTAAAACAAGAAAGATTTATATATAAATTTAATAGGTTTTACATTTAATGTCTCGTTTTTCCTAAAGTCCCGGGATTTAATCCCTGTCACGCGTTACCCTTATTTGCGCACGACTTTCTGGCCTCTCGATCTTGATCCGACGATAGTCGGTTCATCCTCAACCTCCCGCCTGTTTAGGCAAGTGAGGCGCAGACCCGGCCATTCATTCCTCGAAGGATTCCTCAGGCATTACTTGATCTCTGATCGTGATTTCTTCTCCCCCGAATTCGTCTCTCTCCCATGCATCCACCGATCCCTTAAAATCTCCCTCTCGTGGAGTATATAGGAAACGCCCATTAGGGCCGATGCTGCTCTCTCGGCCGATTCACGCAACCGCCACCATAGCCCTTCTCATCGCCCATTCAAGTGCCCAAAAGGACAACCAACCTCTGACGTTCTCTCCTCCACCTTCAATTTCCCCTTCCGTATCCCCGATTACCCAGACCTACTCAGCCTCCATCTCCGGCAACCTCGAGTTCGCCCGGCCTTGTCGGTACACCTCGGTTCGATAGTGAGCGCGGTAAGCATCCTCGACACCTAAGCTACGTTTTGGCTTTCTCATTTTGCCTTGACATCGCCCCAATCGGCGGGTCCTATTGCAACCTGCAACCTCGTGCTTGGCCTTGGTTTGGTTTCTTGCCGCCGACCTTGCCCAGTGGTCCCTCGATCCACCTACCACCTCCTGGGACTCCGACGCACCTCCAGGAGTGATTTTATGGCTTTGGCGGGTGATGACTCGCTGGATTCCGGTACTTGGCCGCCGCCCCTGTTCCGAGCCGCCGACCTCTGTTTCTCGCCGCATGGACCTTCTCGGCTGCTTTTTCCTCATTCGACTTTTCCCTCATTCGCATCTCGCCTCCGTGAATCTGTCTTCAGGGTTTTGTTCCCTTCCTCTCGCTCTCCTCGATAGATCGACATCGCCGTCTTGCCATTTTACAGGTCCATGACGAGAGCAACTACTTGAAGCTCCCGTTCATCTCACGGCCAGGATTTTAGCGTGATGGCTTGTCTGGGTACTAAGAATTCACTGGTAGCCTTGGTTTCCCCGTGAACTTCCCCCATTTTACAGCAGATCAAGGAGCTTTCAGCTCCAGACCATGGCTCAAGCCATGGATCGCAAAGGAGCAGCTCAGGAATGTTTCAGGTCGCCAATATGACCAAGAGGGTCATTCTTTTCTAATCGATGCATTTCACCTACAAGGGCATTTTTGAGGTTTTCACAGATTTCTCAGCGCTTTGACCTACCAATCCACCTGGGCGAGACCCGCGCCTAAATGGCGGGTTCTCATTGGCCCATGTGGCCTATTTCTAATTTCTGATTGGCCCATTTTTGTTAATTCGTAGTAAATCGCTCGATGCTCAGAAAAATGAGCAAAAATATGTTTTGGAAAGGATTTTTCGAGAGGAATCCGAATATGTGGTTTTTAGAGTCTGATTCTAAATCTATATCTCTTGATTTTGTAGAAATGAATCTAGGGTTTAATATTATGAATAATATATATATTTTGATGTGACATATCTTATGAACAGGATAATTAGGGTTCCTCTGACCCAGGATGTGATTAGGGTTTTACCCATCCTAGGAAGAGAGAGAGTTCACTCTCCAAGTGAAAAAGTAAGTGGTCCATGCAATTGAACATAGTTAATTTGTTTGATTTAAAGTATGCATGTATGAATTGCAATGAATGCCGTGTTTATGTTATTTACTGTTTCTAATTGTTAAAGTCAGGAAGATTAATATAGTTTGAGTTGCTTATGAGGTATGCTATCACCTTCATGAACTTTAGTGATAATAGTTACCAATAAAGTTTAAAGTAAAGATAAGAGTATTAAGAGAAAGAGAATGATAAAATGAAGCTTATATAAGTACCTCATAAGAGAAGAGGCACTTCGGTGCATAAGAGAAGAGGCACTTCAGTGCAACCTAAGAGGTACTTCGGTGCATAAGAGAAGAGGCACATTTGTGCAACCCGAGGTTACTTATATAGGTTAAGATAAAAGAAATTGCTCTAAAAGAAAATGCATGTCTTTTCAATGTTCAATGTTTAATGCTAATGCTTATTTTCAGTTTTCAAGTTTCTTATATTATAACATGTTCAATCCACTTACCATTTGTTTGATGCATGGCTGGGGGCGTGATGCCCACAGGTTGGAAGCTAGCTAAGGAGGGAAGTCCATCTAAGGAGGAAACCCTAGCTCAAGGTCCTACAAGGAGAAGAGCTTTGGTGGGGTGCCAACCATACCTAGTTTATAGACCTCTTTCCTGTTGCCATGATTATGTACATGTAACTTTTGTTAAAGTTTGAGAATGAGAAATTGAAATCTTAATCCTGTGATGGTTTATTTAAACTCTATTTTGTGCAACAAATATCATGCTTGTGACGATCCCTCCCTGAATTGCCAAGTACCCCACATTATGGATAATGTTGGGGATTTGGCTGTGCTTCCGCTGGTTATGTATGTAACCCTAGGGAGGGGTGTTACAATAATGGTATCAGAGCCAAAATATGGTTGGCCACTAGGCTTTTCTCGTGATCTCATGTAGTTTATGTCTTTTTCACAGTGATGGCTCCTAAGAAGAAAGGTGAGAATGGAAAGGTAGCCATGGATGGAGATGAAGGTGAATCTGTTAGCATGGGAGAACAACGAGGATCTCCACATCATGAAACACCCATGGTCCCCTTTGATGTCCTTGTTAGAGCCCTAGCCACTGCCATGGGAAGAGGAGAAGGACAAATGGACAACCCTAGGGTCAATCCCGAGCTTTCCCTAGTTGACTTTTTGAAGATCAAGCCCGACTCCTTTACTGGGGAAGAAGAGGTGGATGTGGTGGGAAAGGCTGAGAGCTGGATGCAGCACATGGAACATTGCTTTCGTGACCTATACTGCCCCAACCACTCCAGGGTCCGTTTTGGGACACATATGCTGAAGGGTGCTGCTAGGGCTTGGTGGGAGAACCTACTAGGTTCTCGTGAAGCTGATGCTCCTCCATTCACGTGGGATGAATTTTCTGAAGCCTTCAAGAACCACTACATATCTGAGGCCATGATTGAGAAGGAGGAAGAATTTCGGAACCTACGTCAATATGGTGACATGACGGTCACCCAATATGCGATGAAGTTCCGGATCCTGCAGAAGTACGGCTACGACTATGATGAAAGTCGCAAGACCAAGAAGTTCATTCAAGGTCTCAAGCCAGACCTTAGCTTTGCCTTGGCAGGACGTGGGCACCGCACACTCCAGAGTGCCCTAAATGCTGCCCTAGAGTTAGAGGATCATCCAGGAAGAGCTTGGAAGAAGGAGAGTCATCACAACAACCACAACTCCAATCACCACAACAATAAGAAAAGAAAGGCGCCGGTTGAAGCTGTTCCAAACCAGCATGCAAACCAGGATGGGAAGACCCAATGTGCTAAGTGTTCCAAATATCACCTAGGTGAATGTAGGTTTGGAACAGGTGTTTGCTATGCGTGTGGCGAGAAAGGCCACATTAAACCTAACTGCCCCAAATTTCAAAAGAAGGAGCCTAATGTCAACCAAGCACCTAAGGAAAAGAGACATGCTAGAGTCTTTGCTATGGTAGATGATAGTGAAGATGATAAGACCGAGTAGAGTCTAGTAGTATAATTCCTTTCCTTTCAAAGCTTTATCTTCCATGCAATGTATGAAACTATGGTTTTACATGGTAATGAGAATATATCAATGCTTTATGTTAAAAGTATGAAAATTCCTAAGGTGGGTAGCCTAGTGAAATTTCGAGGATGAAATTTTATTAAGGTGGGTAGTAATGTAACATCCCTAATTTTAAGAGTAAAATAAAACATTTTATGTAGTTTTCTTTAAATAATATTTTGTTAAGAGTCTTAATGCAATTTGTCCATTTCTAGGATTTTAATACAAAGAGAAATAAGAAAGGGCTCCAAATAAGTTTCTTTTATATTAATGTGTTGCAAATAGGTGTAATTATGATAATATATCTTCCCCATTTCTTTTATTAAATAAATCTAAAAGTAATGGGAGAGAAAGAGAAAGAGAAAGAGAAAGATAAAGAAGAAAGAATTCGAAATTCAAATCACTTGGGAAATAAGCATGCTTTTCCTTTTATAGATTTCAGGATAAAAACATTTAATGTTCATTTTCTCTCTCATCCAAGAAAAGTACATAAAAGGAAATAACTAAGTATGCCATGACATGGAAATAGACAAATAGTGATTATCTCGAATTTTGGGGTAAAAATCCACAAAGGGAAGTTTCCCCTTAGTTATTTAATTAGTTTGTACACTTAAATTAAGATAAGGAACAAAAATACAAAACATGGACTAAACGTTGAGAAAACCTAAATCTAATTGGCTAAGAATATTCTAGACCCTTTAATTAGTCAATGGTCCAAATTTGGACTCATTTGGAGTTTGTTTGGCCCTCCAATTAAAACAAGAAAGATTTATATATAAATTTAATAGGTTTTACATTTAATGTCCCGTTTTTCCTAAAGTCCCGGGATTTAATCCCTGTCACGCGTTACCCTTATTTGCGCATGACTTTCTGGCCTCTCAATCTTGATCCGACGGTAGTCGGTTCATCCTCAACCTCCCGCCTGTTTAGGCAAGTGAGGCGCAGACCCGGCCATTCATTCCTCGACGGATTCCTCAGGCGTTACTTGATCTCTGATCGTGATTTCTTCTCCCCCGAATTCGTCTCTCTCCCATGCATCCACCGATCCCTTGAAATCTCCCTCTCGTGGAGTATATAGGAAATGCCCATTAGGGCCGATGCTTCTCTCTCAGCCGATTCACACAGCCGCCACCATAGCCCTTCTCATCGCCCATTCAAGTGCCCAAAAGGACAACCAGCCTCTGACGTTCTCTCCTCCACCTTCAATTTCCCCTTCCGTATCCCCGATTACCCAGACCTACTCAGCCTCCATCTCCGACAACCTCGAGTTCGCCCGGCCTTGTCGGTACACCTTGGTTCGATAGTGAGCGCGGTAAGCATCCTCGACACCTAAGCTACGTTTTGGCTTTCTCAGTTTGCCTTGACATCGCCCCAATCGGCGGGTCCTATAGCAACCTGCAACCTCGTGCTTGGCCTTGGTTTGGTTTCTTGCCGCCGACCTTGCCCAGTGGTCCCTCGAGCCACCTACCGCTCCTGGGACTCCGACGCACCTCCAGGAGTGATTTTATGGCTTTGGCGGGTGATGACTCGCTGGATTCCGGTACTTGGCCGCCGCCCCTGTTCCGAGCCGCCGACCTCTGTTTCTCGCCGCATGGCCCTTCTCGGCTGCTTTTGCCTCATTCGACTTTTCCCTCATTCGCATCTCACCTCCGTGAATCTGTCTTCAGGGTTTTGTTCCCTTCCTCTCGCTCTCCTCGATAGATCGACATCGCCGTCTTGCCATTTTACAGGTCCATGACGAGAGCAACTACTTGAAGCTCCCGTTCATCTCACTGCCAGGATTTTAGCGTGATGGCTTGTCTGGGTACTAAGAGTTCACTGGTAGCCTTGGTTTCCCCGTGAACTTCCCCCATTTTCCAGCAGATCAAGGAGCTTTCAGCTCCAGACCATGGCTCAAGCCATGGATCGCAAAGGAGCAGCTCGGGAATGTTTCAGGTCGCCAATATGACCAAGAGGGTCATTCTTTTCTAATCGATGCATTTCACCTACAAGGGCATTTTCGAGGTTTTCACAGATTTCTCAGCGCTTTGACCTACCAATCCACCTGGGCGAGACCCGCGCCTAAATGGCGGGTTCTCATTGGCCCATGTGGCCTATTTCTAATTTCTGATTGGCCCATTTTTGTTAATTCGTAGTAAATCGCTCGATGCTCAGAAAAATGAGAAAAAATATGTTTTGGAAAGGATTTTTTGAGAGGAATCCGAATATGTGGTTTTTAGAGTCTGGTTCTAAATTGATATCTCTTGATTTTGTAGAAATGAATCTAGGGTTTAATATTATGAATAATATATATATTTTGATGTGACATATCTTATGAACAGGATAATTAGGGTTCCTCTGACCCAGGATGTGATTAGGGTTTTACCCATCCTAGGAGAGAGAGTTCACTCTCCAAGTGAAAAAGTAAGTGGTCCATGCAATTGCACATAGTTAATTTGTTTGATTTAAAGTATGCATGTATGAATTGCAATGAATGCCGTGTTTATGTTATTTACTGTTTCTAATTGTTAAAGTCAGGAAGATTAATATAGTTTGAGTTGCTTATGAGGTATTCTATCACCTTCATGAACTTTAGTGATAATAGTTACCAATAAAGTTTAAAGTAAAGATAAGAGTATTAAGAGAAAGAGAATGATAA
This sequence comes from Alisma plantago-aquatica, assembly GCA_963693085.1. NCBI lineage: Eukaryota > Viridiplantae > Streptophyta > Magnoliopsida > Alismatales > Alismataceae > Alisma > Alisma plantago-aquatica. Next base: position 1,219,077,494 of record OY856410.1, on the reverse strand, counting down.
AATGAAGCTTATATAAGTACCTCATAAGAGAAGAGGCACTTCGGTGCATAAGAAAAGAGGCACTTCAGTGCAAACTAAGAGGCACTTTGGTGCATAAGAGAAGAGGCACATTTGTGCAACCCGAGGTTACTTATATAGGTTAAGATAAAAGAAATTGATCTAAAAGAAAATGCATGTCTTTTCAATGTTCAATGTTTAATGCTAATGCTTATTTTCAGTTTTCAAGTTTCTTATATTATAACATGTTCAATCCACTTACCATTTGTTTGATGCATGGCTGGGGGCATGATGCCCACAGGTTGGAAGCTAGCTAAGGAGGGAAGTCCATCTAAGGAGGAAACCCTAGCTCAAGGACCTACAAGGAGAAGAGCTTTGGTGGGGTGCCAACCATACCTAGTTTATAGACCTCTTTCCTGTTGCCATGATTATGTACATGTAACTTTTGTTAAAGTTTGAGAATGAGAAATTGAAATCTTAATCCTGTGATGGTTTATTTAAACTCTATTTTGTGCAACGAATATCATGCTTGTGACGATCCCTCCCTGAATTGCCAAGTACCCCACATTATGGATAATGTTGGGGATTAGGCTGTGCTTCCGCTGGTTATGTATGTAACCCTAGGGAGGGGTGTTACAATAATGGTATCAGAGCCAAAATATGGTTGGCCACCAGGCTTTTCTCGTGATCTCATGTAGTTTATGTCTTTTTCACAGTGATGGCTCCTAAGAAGAAAGGTGAGAATGGAAAGGTAGCCATGGATGGAGATGAAGGTGAATCTATTAGCATGGGAGAACAACGAGGATCTCCACATCATGAAACACCCATGGTCCCCTTTGATGTCCTTGTTAGAGCCCTAGACACTGCCATGGGAAGAGGAGAAGGACAAATGGACAACCCTAGGGTCAATCCCGAGCTTTCCCTAGTTGACTTTTTGAAGATCAAGCCCGACTCCTTTGCTGGGGAAGAAGAGGTGGATGTGGTGGGAAAGGCTGAGAGCTGGATGCAGCACATGGAACATTGCTTTCGTGACCTAGACTGCCCCAACCACTCCAGGGTCTGTTTTGGGACACATATGCTGAAGGGTGCTGCTAGGACTTGGTGGGAGAACCTACTAGGTTCTCGTGAAGCTGATGCTCCTCCATTCACATGGGATGAATTTTCTGAAGCCTTCAAGAACCACTACATATCTGAGGCCATGATCGAGAAGAAGGAGGAAGAATTTCGGAACCTACGTCAATATGGTGACATGACGGTCACCCAATATGCGATGAAGTTCCGGATCCTGCAGAAGTACGGCTACGACTATGATGAAAGTCGCAAGAATGTGAGAGAGTTATGGAGTCTTAACATGTTTACGTGATGTGTACTCAAACCTCTCCATGATCTTCTCAACACAGTGAGACTGTGAGAGAGTTATACCATCAGTATACCTAATGATTTTAAGCCCTAAAATCACATCAGCGACACCCATATCCTCCATCTCAAACTTGCTACACAAGAATGACTTTGTCTCAGTTACTACTTTCATACTGGAACTAAAAAGTAGGATATCATCGACGTATAAGAATAACAAAATGAATCCATCATTGACAATTTTGCAGTAGAGACACTTATCAAATTCATCAGAAACAAAGCCGAACGATGATATCATAGAATCAGACTTCTCATGCCATTTCTTAGGGGCTCATTTCAAGCCATATAATGACTTAACAAGTTTACACACTTTGGACTCATTCCCACAACCCAAAAATGCCTCAGGTTGTTCCATATATATCTCTTCCTAAAGATCACTGTGTAAGAACACGGTCTTCACATCCATCTGATGGATATAGATATTATAAATGGAAGCCAATTCTATAAGCACTAGGATTGTAGTCATACAGGAAACAGGTGAATAGGTATCAAAATAATATATTCCTTCCCTTTGTGTGTAACCCTTAGCAACAAACATAGCCTTATACTTATTGATTGTCCTGTCTGCATTAAATTTATTCTTAAAGATCCATTTGCAACCAACTACAGAAAAACTAGGAGGCAAATCCACCAATTCTCAAGTTCCATTTGAGAGAATTTATTAGATTTCATCATTAACGACTTCTTTCCAAAACTTAGCTTCTGGAGAATCCATAGTTTGTTTGAAAGATACAGGATCATCCTCAACATTGTAGGTGAGAAACTCACTTCCAAAGTCCTTGGATGTCCTAGGCCGTTTACTTCTCCTTGGTTCAACTATTTCTTTAGAATCATCAGATTCAGAAATATCTTATTGGTTGGCCTAAAAGGCGAGTCAGAACTTTAAATTTATAACCCAAATCCTTCGAGGACACCCACAACTTTATTACAGAGTCAAAGTAGATATACGGGGTCGAACACAGGGATGTGGTGATGTTTAGGATGCCACAGATTTCATTCTTTAGTCAGATAAGACAAAACGATAGTCAATGAAAAGTATGGGGCTAGAACTAGTCTAGCAGGTTGTCACGAAATAAAACAAAACCAAGAAAAGAAAAGAAAAGAAGAGAAAACAAAATAGAGTTTGCGGGATTCTACTAAACAGAGAGAAGGAGTTTCTGGCTATGTAACCACAACCTGGGCAGTCTATGCACCCGTTCTTGGGTGTAGACGACCCTCAAACACTTAAGCAAGCATCTTAAAACCAAACATAGTACGCACTGTGGTATTTGTTCCTGTAGGGTCATCCCACTCGCTCTCACGTAGTGTGACTAAAACCATCAACGATATGCCATCAAACCTCTCTCGAGGATGACACATCAACATCTCAACATATTCTAGAGGTCCTCTCAGGTCTAGAATGTTCTGAGATGTTAGGAACAGAGGACCTTGAACCATCCTCCTCTCATATTTCGATCCAAACTATCAACTCTCGTCTATTCCTACACAGATCTCATGATACAGGTATAAACATCAGTTCAAACTAGGAAGAGATCAACCAAACTAGCAATCACAACTAGAGAGAGAAGATAGAACAAGCAAACATACTAGATCTAAAATTAATCTACTTGCTTAAGGCAAAAGTACATAAACATGCCCAAAATGGCCTACATAGCCAAGAAGGTGCTCAACTAGCCATGGAGAAGCATAGTTGACACCGAACAAAGATGAAAGAACATCAATATTGTATAAGAAACCAAGGAACACAATAGAAGAAAGGGGAAGAAGATAAGATTTAGCCCATGGAGGAGAGGTGGTTCTCGTTCCTTTCCCTCCGTATAGTCTGGATCTCGTCTTTTGGTCCTCCTCCTTGATCAGATCTGGACTCCTTGGTCCTCTCTCTCTAGATCTGCCCCAAACAATGGCTCGATGGATGAACGAAGGTGGAGGATGATCCAGATCTGGGTTTCCACCACATATTTGGGTGGAAATAGACGGATGGATGGAGAGAGAATGGAAGCCTAATGTAGAGGGTAGTGTGGAGTGAGCACTATAGTCTTCTCAGACCTCTGTTCTCTCTCACGGGACTCCAGGTCAAGGTCACCCTTGGGCTGGACACAAACTGGCAGCTTGCCAGTTTCTGGACCTTATCCCCCTGGACTCCCTTGAGAGGCAGTGGTGTGGGTCTATTTATAGTGTTGGGTGTATATGGGGTCTGTGGTTGGACCTCGATCGAGGTGTGTAAGCCTGCTTTGGTCGTGGTCTTCTTGCTCTTGACCTGGTCACGATACTAGAAACCATGATCGTGGTTTGGGTAGGAAGAAGCCATGAGCGCGGTTAGGAGGGCGTGGAGGTCACGGTGCAGGGTAGTAGTGAGGTCATGGTGTAGGGTAGTAGTGAGGTCGTAGTGCCTTGCGGTCATGGTCCGAAGATGGCTGCTGTCTGCGGTTGCATAGCAGATGCATGGTTGCGGTTGACAGGTGGTCACAGTCTTGGGTGAGAGGGAAGAGGCCGTGGGTGGAGAAGGGATTGCTACTGGATGACTGCCGCGATGGTGGAGAGCGTCATTGTTGGTTGATTGACCGCTGCCACGGTCGTGGCTAGGGCAAGTGGAGGGCGATGTCGGGATGATGGCGAGGTAGCGTTGACTGCAGGTGAGGTGGTGCTGAGCCGTGGGTGGAGTTCAGGAAGCGAGAGTAGCGGTATGGAGATACCACGGGCGCGGTGTCAACAAACATGGTCGTGGCTTGACGGTGGATGGTTGGTGCAACAGCGCGAGGGCGGAAGAGATCGAGGTGTGGAGGTTGAGGTTGATGTGATGAGGAGGGTAGGTCGCGGTGTCTGGAAAAAGACCGTGGGTGTGGTTCTATGGTAAAGAAGAGAGGAGTCATGGTTCTGGAGGAGAGACTGGGAAACTGCGATCACGGTTAGGGTTAGAGGAGGGGTCGCGGTCTGTAGAAGAAAGGAGCTGGGAAAGTAGAAACCGCTACCACGGTTAGGTGTGAAGAAACCGCGATCGCGGTTTTTTGAGAGGGGAAGGTATGTCTTGGTCAGTCAAAGAAGAAGTTGACCGAGAGGCTGCCAATAGTGAGTGAACAAGGATCATCCATCATGGTGAATGGGCTTGGAGATTGGGCCCATGTACTCCAATTTAGCCTACACAAATACAATAAAATCCTAATTAAAAATAGAGATTGAATCGATTAGGTTATAAGGGTGTATAAATAGGTTTAAGCAATAGAAGTAATTAATCATAGAAAAACTGAGCCCAAGATGGTGACTCAGACAAAGATGATAATGTATTTATCATTAGAAGATATAGCAAATAACACAGTTTCACTGGGCCTCAGAGAGAGAGAGAGAAAACATGGAGAAAGTTATAATCACAAGTTCGGTGCCTGCTTGTCCCAAAACTGGTTAGATTGGTTACTTTATTGTCTATTTTAGCTACTTTACCTATGACAAGATAAAAGGTACTAAAACATAAGCATTATAGGGCAAATTAAGGCCAAAGTGGCACAAAACCATAGGTAAATAACATAGAGAATATGTGCTAATTTGGGTGTTATCAACTACCCCAAGCTTAAAACTTGTTTTTCCTCGAGCAAGACTGTGCTCAAAGAATAAAAAGATAAAATCCAAATCAAGCTTGGCAATAGATGCTAAGGCTAAGAAAAATAGTTTAAAGCATCAATTCTCCTGATTCATATCATTTCAGAACAACCCCCACCAATCAGGCACAATCCTGCCAAAGCAAGATCAAAGCGTTTCCAGGTAAGATTAAGCAAATTCACTCCAACCTGTTGATACTCCTGACGTTTGAATCATAATATATGAAAGAATTGTCACATAGGTGATCACACGGTCAACGAGCAATGAGCCATCACTATGAATCTATGCATACCAATAGGGAAATAACATGCCTCTCACTTATTCAAGTCCTAAGAAACAAAGCAAAAAGACTCTAATGACTTCTGAAGATCCCAGTCTGTGTCAGGTTGGCCCATGTAATAAGAAAAAGTCCCTCTAGTTCGAGCTAGTTGGCCCAAAGCAGTGAGATAAACTCCTCGTACTGTGCCCGAACCAACCCTGCTACTGAGATGATCTCATAGGTATCCTAGGGGTTCCTAGTGACTCTCTAATGAGCTTTTGGAGTGATACTACCAGGAACGACATACCCACGTTCATGAGCACAGTCATACACCGGCTGGGCACTGTCTTCAACTCTCCTAAAAGGGAAAATAAGCGCTCATTTATTCACACTCAGGCTTTTATTCTCTGCATTCTATTTTGTAGGGTTGGGTGAGAACTATATAGATATTTTTGGGATTTTGTGGGCGGCCAAGCCTCTTTTTGCACATTTTATATTTTTCATCGTTTTGACTCAATCTATTATGAGAAGGCACGTAGTCCATCAAGGAAAACATTTCATCTTGTTTATAGCTCAAAGCCCGTCATGATCCACTTGACACCTGTGTGAAAAGTTGCAATTATGATTCAAGAATCCTTAGAATAGATGCAAGCTTGTGAAACTGCAGCTAGGATTCTTTGATCATGTTTTAGCTCATTCCGTCCTTTACCTTGGATTTGTCATTCACAACATAGATCAAGGGAATAAATCTTTAAGCTATGAAAAAGGCACATAACCTTAGATTTATTACCAAACTCAAGGAAAGAGTCAAAGAGCAAGTCGAGCGAAAGGTCAAGCAATGTTTTGAGATGAAAACTGTGCATTTAGGCATAAAGTCAAGCATTTATCTATTAGATTCACACCATATAGCCATAATTCCAAAGCTAAAAAGCTGAAAATTTTGAAAATTTATGCTAAATGCATGCAGGAAGTAAACATGCATGTTAGAAGGATGAAGAGGTAGAAGGGCGAATAGCCCTACCACCCCAAGCTTAAAATTTTGCCCGTCCTCGAGCAAGATCTAAGATTAGGATAATAGGGTGGGAATGCATGGAAGTTAGGGTGGGAAATCTTATTAAAGTCTTAAAATGATGCATGTATGCAAGGAAAAATAAGACAGTTAGAGGAAAGAAACTATCTAAGTAAGATCATGAAAAACAAAATTTTATTTCAACAAAAGGAGAAAAGAAAGAGGTAAAAGAAAGGGGATGGCTGCCCCACGATACCAACACTGGGGTCCCAAATCCTACGTTTTGGGACCAGTGCCACCTGTGTCTTGCCAGCAGGATCAACCTCATGATAGGAGCAAAATAGGTGGAGGTGAGGGCCCTTCTGAGTCTGAAGTAGAGGAATAGTATATGATGACTCAGTGAACTCACTCGTGTACTGGAATCATCTTGAAATGCACTGAGATGACTTCTTTGGCAAAGCATCCTCAAGGCACCTTTCAATGTATGGATATGAATGGGAAGGCCCTAGGATGTCGACACAGGATGAGATAGAGGAGATAGACTGAATTTCTTCTGGAAAATTCATCTCATCTCTCTCCATCTTTGAAATTGAGGTTGGATGCTCAGGTAAACTTTCATGTACAGTCTGAGTCATCCAATCATTTTCTGAGCAAGAAGTGTCCCCAGAGGAATATGTTTTCTGTTCTTCCACCCCAAGCTTGTTGCCTTCTGTGGCGTCCTGGGTGTCTTCATGCTTAGCTGCCATGTTGTGGTGGATTGTCCATCTAGTTCCCTTGAGTTCCACCAAGCCATGTAATGGGATGGTGGCAAATGTCGGCTCATGCTGTTCCAACTCGGCATCATCAGTATATTCGCTCCACTGAGAGGAGTAGTCATCGTCATACTCATCGAACAAATTGTTCCAAACCATGATTGGTGTATTGCTAGAAGCTAAGTGGCATGTCTCAATATGAGAGATATCACCATGGTCTGGGTCAATGTCAGACTCGGGTTCCTCAAACCAACCTTCTGGATGCGAGGTTGTTTGGCTATCATTGTGAGGATAAGAGTCTTCATCATTGTCATCATAGAATCATTCATGTCTATGACTCATATCTTCCATTGGTTCATCAGCTGGGTCATCTAGATAGAATGCAGGGCTTCCCCAAGTGGGTTGGTCTTCACAGAAAAATCCTGGTGAATCCAATTGATGGTCTGAATAGGATGGTGAGACATACTCTGCTTTAGATCTGATGGAATGGTCTTGATGACTACAGTCTTCATTATCTTGTGATGGCACTTGTAACCGGATTGTAACCAAATCGATGAGCTCTTGGAGCCTCCTGCCTTGCTCAACATCTTTATCATGAAGCTATTGGACTTGTACATCAATGCTTTCAAGATTCGTCAATTCCGCCTTACAATCTTGTCGGGGACTCGCTATATCAAACTGATGTGCTTGGATGAATCCTTGCTCAGTGGTTTGAAGCATTCTTTTACTTCAGTCTGCAATCTCCGTTGCTATTTGGAGTTGATGCACTTGCTTATCTAATAGTTCCTGGAGTGGATCAACATGTTCTGGGAGATGAAAAGATAAGGAGGTGAGTGTGTGAATACTTTCCCCAACCAACTCTACTACCTTAATTAGATCTTGATCCCATGATAGCACGGACGTCGAGGGATGACTGGCAGTCTCCATTGTTGGAATTTCAACATACGACGACGGTGGAGGTGAGTATAACTCGACTAGATGTAGAGAACGACCTTCAATTATTTTCCAGCAGTTGAAACTGTAGAAAAACTCGGGAGGACAGGTGGACAAGATGACTTGTCTTGCCGAAGCAAGATCCATGGCTGAAAAAGTATAAGAAAAAGAAAAAGGTATTCAATATATATGAACAAGTATGTTTAAAAGAAAAGAAAAACTTTGCATATATATACAGGATTAAAAGTGACAGAACAAACTTTTTTGGGTGTGTAAACGTGGAAAAGCACGTCCCCGACAACGGCGCCAAAAGTTGGTCGGCCTAAAAGGTGAGTCAAAACTTTGAATTTATAACCTGAATCCTTCTAGGACGCCCACAACTTTATTATAGGGTCAAAGTAGATATACGAGGTTGAACACCAGGACATGGTGATGTTTAGGATGCCACAAATTTCATTCTTTAGTCAGATAAGCCACAACGATAGTCGATGAAAAGTATGGGGCTAGAACTAGTCTAGCGGGTTGTCACGAAATAAAACAAAACCAAGAAAAGAAAAGAAAAGAAAACAGAGTTCGCGGGATTCAACTAAACAGAGAGAAGGAGTTCCTGGCTATGTAACCACAACTTTGGCAGTCTATGCACCCGTTCTCGGGCGTAGACGACCCTCAAATACTTAAGCAAGCATCTTAAAACCAAACATAGTACGCACTGTGGTATTTGTTCCTGTGGGGTGATCCCACTCGCTCTCGTGTAGCGTGACTAAAACCATCAATGATATGCCATCAAACCTCTCTCGAGAATGACACATCAACATCTCAACATATTCTAGAGGTCCTCTCGGGTCTAGAATGTGCTGAGATGTTAGGAACAGAGGACCTTGAACCATCCTCCTCTCAGATTTCGATCCAAACTATCAACTCTCGTCTATTCCTACACGGATCTCACAATATAGGTAGAAACAACCGTTCAAACTAGGAAAAAATAAACCAAACTAGCAATCACAACTAGAGAGAGAAGATAGAACAAACAAACATATAAGATCTGAAATTAATCTACTTGCTTAAAGCATAAGTACATAAACATGCCCCAAATGGGCTACATAGCTAAGAAGGTGCTCAACTAGCCATGGACAAGCATAGTTGACACGAACAAAGATGGAAGAACATCATTGTACAAGAAAGCAAGGAACACAACAAAAGAAAGGGGAAGAAGATAAGATTTAACCCGTGGAGGAGAGGTGACTCTCGCTCCTTTCCCTTTGAATAGGTTGGATCTCGTCTTTTGGTCCTCCTCCATGATCAAATCTAGACTCATTGGTCCTCTCTCTCTCTAGATGTGCCCCAAACAATGACTCGGTGGATGGACGAAGGTGGAGGATGATCCAAATCTGGGTTTCCACCACAGATCTGGGTGGAAATAGGAAGATGGATGGAGATAGAATGGAAGCTTGCTGTAGAGGGCAGCGTGGAGTGAGCACCATAGTTTTCTCAGACCTCCATGCTCTCCCACGGGACTCTGGGTCAAGTCCCCCCTTGGGCTGGGCACAAACTGGCAGCCTTCCGGTGTTTGGACCTTATCCCCCCTGGACTCCCTTGAGAGACAGTGGTGTGGGTCTATTTATAGTGCTGGGTGTATATGGGGTCTATGGTTGGACCTCGTTTGAGGTGTGTAAGCCTTCTCTGGTCACAATCTTATTACTCTTGACCTATCACGATACTGGAAATCACGACCGTGGTTTGGGTAGGAAGAAACTGTGACCGCGGTTAGGGGGCATGGAGGTCACAGTGCAAGGCAGCAATGAGGTCGTGGTGCCTTGCGGTCACGGTCCGGAGATGGCTGCTGTCCTCAGTTGCGTAGAAGATGCATGGTTGCAGTTGGTGGGTGGTTGCGGTCTTGGGTGAGAGGGCAGAGGCCGCGGGTGGAGAAGGGATTGCTACTGGATGACTACCGCAATGGTGGAGAGCGTCGTCGTTGGTTGATTGACCGCTGCCATGGTCGCGGCTAGGGTAGGTGGAGGTCGATGTCGGAATGATGGCGAGGTAGCGTTGACTACAGGTGAGGTGGTGCTGAGACATGGGTGGAGTTGAGGAAGCAGGAGTCGCGGTGTCAACAATCATGGGTGCAGTGTCAACAACCGTGGTCGCAGCTTGACAGGGGACAACTGGTACTACAACGCGAGGGCGGAAGAGGTCGAGGTGTGGAGGTTGAAGGTTGTTGTGATGAGGAGGGTAGGTCGCGGTGTCTGGCAGAAGACCGCGGGTGTAGTTCTATGGTAGAGAAGAGAGGAGCCACAGTTATGTAGGAGAGGCTAGGAAACTGCGATCACTGTTAGGGTTAGAGGGGGGGTCACGGTGTGTAGAAGAAAGGAGCCACGGAAGTAGAAACCGCGACCGCGGTTAGGTGTGGAGAAACTGCAATCGTGGTTTTTTGAGAGGGGAAGATATTTCGTGGTCGTTCGAAGAAGAAGTCAACTGAGAGGCTCCCAACAGTGAGTGAACAAGGGCCATCCATCATGTTGATTGGGCTTGGTGATTAGGCCCATGTACTCCAATTTATCCTGCACAAATAGAATAAAATCCTAATTAAAAATAGTGATTGAATCAATTAGGTTATAAGGGTGTATAAGTAGGTTTAGGTTAGGCAATAGAAGCATTTAATTAGAGCAAAACTGAGCCCAAGATGGTGACTCAGACAAAGATGAAAATGTATTTATCATTAGAAGATATAGCTAATAATACAGTTTCACTGGGCCTTGGAGAGAGAGAAAACATGGAGAAAGTTGTCATCACAAGTTCGGTGCCTGCTTGTCCCAAAACTGGCTAGATTGGCTACTTTATTGTCTATTTTAGCAACTTTACCTCTGACAAGATAAAAGGCACTAAAACATAAGCATTATAGGGAAAATTAAGACCAAAATGGCAAAAAACCATAGATAAATAACATAGAGAATATGCACTAATGTGGGTGTTATCACTTGTTCTATGTCGCCACCCACATTTGTCATTCTTTCCATGTGCTCGAGAATAGAACCTTTGATGAATGAATCCTCTTGAGATACTTCATTAGGCACACCAAATTTTATGGGAAACACATCCTCAAAGAATGTAGCATCACGTAATTCCACAATTGTATTGACCTTAATGCCAAAGATATCCGATTTTACAATCAAGAATCTGTAGACATAACTTATCTCTACATACCCCAAGAATATGGCATCAACCGTTTTTGGTCCCAATTTCTTCCTTTTGTGTTCAGGGACAAGTACCTTAGCAAGGCACCCCCCACAATTGAAGATATTTGAGAGTCAATTTTCTTCCTCTCAATAACTCAAACGGACTACTGTCTACATGTCTATGATGAACTCTATTCAGAATATTGCAAGCCGTATTCAAAGCTCCCCCGCACATGAAGTTGGGTAGACCTGAGGTTTGGATTAAAGAATTAACTATATCTATTAGGGTTTAGATTTTACGTTCAACTATCCCATTAGACTGTGGTGAATAAGGAGCGGTAACCTCATGAACTATACCTTGTGATTGGAAAAATTCTAAAAACAAGTTCGAGGTGTATTCTCCTCCCCTATCAGAGCTTAATTGTAACGACCCCGCCTCCCAGTAACCCCCTATCAAGGGAGACCAAAATGTTAGAGCCATTATCCCAATAATTCAGGATCCATGGTTTGACATTTAATAAAAAATAATTATCAATTTCTACTAATACTAAACTGGAAAGCTGGAATAAAATAAATCTTTTTGCATACCTTGTAAAATTTGGATCTAGACTTATATCCACAAAAAAAGTTTATCTAACTAATCCTCCTTGATCAATTTAATTGTATCTTCACAAATTTCAATTTATTGTTTGTCCTTTTTCAAAATTGTGCCTAAAATGCCGACAAACAAAATGTCAGTCAGTATATTTCTATACTGGTATGTGGGGGACAATCACAATTTCACAAATAGTTTCTAACAACCTAATTATAGCAAATAATTGATTAACAATTCAATTTATGCTTTCAATGTGACTGCTGAACTGCTTTTTCCCTAAACCCTGGATTACCCTCTCTTAGGGTTTTATCCTTGTAAGGGACAGAAGGACACCTTCTCCATCCTGAGCTTGGTGCCATGGGTCACCTCTCGAGGTGTCCAATGGTCTTCCCTCCAGGGCTTAACCAAATCAGAACTTCCCTCTAGGGCTTGGTCTTGCAACATACATCAGGGTGGCATGTAGGTTTGAGAAGCACATGCATAATTAATTGTGATACAAATAGGGCTTTATAGGATTGCAGAATTGAACATCCAACAATTTAGGTTGCAATCAATCGAGAAACATTCAGGAAATTCCGTGAAACTAAAGGCAATTATTCATAAGTAACTACATACCTATTCGCTCGAATCAACAAGCTAACATTAATCCAAGCAAAAAAGTATCCAGGCAAGCAGTTCAATCCATACACACAATCAAGAACCCTGAAAAGTACATACAATCTAATTACTATTCACTTTCTCAGATTCATTTGAACTCGCTTCCTAGGGTTTCCTACTTCCTTTTAGGGTTTCGTTAGGGTTCATCTTCATTATTGACACCATAAACCCTAAACAATAAATCTAATCTCAAACCCTAACTAGCTTGTTAATTCCTTCCTAACAGGCTTAGGTTTGACTCACAACAACATCATTCCAAAGAATTTCAGATTAATCATGTTAATTACCCTCTTTACCCTAGATTAGGGTTTCTATATGCATTATCATAGATTCTTGTTTGAAACTGTAAATCAAGACAATTATTATCTAATATCATATTCAAATCTCACTTTATTTCTCAACAAGTTATTAATACTCGAATTAACCCATTAAGAACCTTAGATTTGACTTCTAATCATAATTAGAGTTTTTAACCTAAGTTTAATGCATTATATGATCCACTTGAGGTACTTTTAGAATTAGAAACGAAATCATGCTCTAATAACTATTTGAACATATTCTTCGTTTTGTTCTGATCATTTTTCATATATAAAATTTCTTCATCCGACCTTCCTATCATTTCCTATGATTTTTAGCATTTAAATTATCTCTAGCCAATCAAGCACACCACACGTCCCTTGTGACTCTACCGAGTCAGGCCAGTGGGGTCAGGCATTAGCCAACCGACTCGCGCCGCGTTAGTGCCCGGACCCAACAAAGCACTTGCCTCGTCAACGAAGAAAAGAACCGAATGACTAAAATGTCCTTACCTGGACTGAAGGAACATGAGGGTAAGATGGTAATTCCGTGAGGGCTCGTCTTCAACCTCTCACGTCGGTCTGTGAAGCTCTGAGGGTCAGCGCTCTATTGACTCCGAGCCTCCGTCCACCTGCGAGCAAACTAACTGGACTGAGAGCTTCGCCTTGCTCTCCCGAACTCGAGGGTGCCCTCAATTGCTCCCTTGCGCTGCTCCTTCACCGCCAATGAGCCATGGCTATTCTAGAGATGCCTGCTTCTAGATGAGGGGGGAGAATAGGGGGTTCATTCGAATTGAAGCCACCAAATAACTCGTCTCGGCACTCCGGTTATGAGGGAAGAATATGTGGGATGGCTCGCGATGCCCAGAGCTGTCCCCTATATATATATTCGACCTCAGACGTCCGGTGAGTTGGGGATTCTCTCGATCCTCAACGAAACCACCAACAACCCAGGCTAGATAAGACTGGAACACACTCTCGAAGACGATGGACTCATCCTCGACTCTGCTCGTTGTCTCAGACTTAATCAAATCCCGATCAAACCTCTCGCAACCTGGACTTCTGCGTTCCCAGTTCTCGCGAGACCGAGACTCAACCCAAGCTATGGATCACTGATCCAATGGTCATGACTGTGCGTCTAATAAATGAAAATCAGGATTTTAATCCCAATTAAATGGTGACATATTTTTCTTTGCACTTTAGGATAACTTCAAAAATCCATATCTCCTTAGTCGAGTATCCTTTTTCAACCAAATTTTAAAGGAAACCTTGGATCGATATTATCTGTTTGTGTACCAAGTTTGAGTCCCAAATTTCAAAGGAAAAGGGTATTATCTTCATGTGCAAGTTATCCTTTAATAAAGCCTATTTAATTGATATTTTCTCTTTCTTATCCTATTATCTTTGCAACTTGGACTTCTTGGAACCCAAGGAATCCCACAGATACAAAATTCATCTTTGAAGGATAATTCCTAGCCTTCTAGATGCTTCTACCTCTTTATTTTCTCCTTATATTAAACTTTTCTATGATAGACATAACAACGAACTTCTTAGGCAATACCATCTTGGCATTTGAGAGTTCATGAACTCAGAGTTGAAGATCATGTGTTTGATCAGAAATAAACTTACCCTCTACCATCTGAAACTTAAGAAATTTAGACACGCAGTACTTTTCAACACATTGGTTTTTAGTACTAAAATTCTTAATTATTGACTCCCACAAAACTTTGGACGTAGTGACATGCGACTTTGAGTAAGAGTCATACAACTTGTTATTTAAACCAAACATAATCAAATCATGACACATTTTGTCACCCATCTTCCAATTAGCAATTATATTTACATTATCAGGAATAGTATCATCAGATTTAGATTTGGTCTCTTCTAAGTACTGATCAAAACCCACAATATTCAGCCAAATTTGCATCTGACTCTGCCAACGAGCAACGTTGGTACCAGTAAATTTTTCAGGCATACTGCTGGTATCCATTTTATTTCCAGAATCACCCTGACTGGCCATTGTTAATTAACGACAGATATTGATTTCTTTAGGACTGTTGAATAAAATTTAGGTTTTTAGGTCATTATATGCAACAATGATAGATGCAATGAATTAAATATTACAAGCCAGATCTAGATAAGAAGTGGAAGAATAAACAATGCAGGAGAAAATAAACGAGTTAGGAACTTGACCAGATCGTTCATTGAAAAATGAACACGTTTTACGTAAAGAAATCAGTGTCGCGCAGTCCTCCAGGACAGGCGCCGTCCTCCCAGTTTACCCGGTCACGAACTTGAAGAGAAGTGTCACATTTGCATAGACGACGAACGTTGCAGACGAATAGATGCATCACTACCAGTACAGCCCAACAACCGCAAGAACCACTACCTGAGAGGTTGTGTCTTGAAGGAAGAGGGTGAATGACTTTGTCACTTCCAAGAGAGAGATCTCCAAGTGACAATCAGGAGTGACAGCTGCAGACTCTGAGATTAAGACTCACAAAATACTCACACGAACGAGTGACAGCTGTGTTTAACCCTAATGACTAGATGCCTATTTATAGCCTTACACGCCTCAGTAATCCTATTTCTGTTAAGACGCGACCACTCGGTTGTTCTTGTACACATTACAGAAAAAATCCACAAAAGAGACTTTCCAGTTAGGATTAATAAATCAGAATAGAAAGAGATAATTAATTTAACGAGTAATTAATTACGTAGTTGTATCCTAGTATAAAAAGAAGACGAAAGACATTCTCTACAAGCTGCAAGCCTGAGCTCGAGCCCGAGCCCGGCCCGGCCAGACGAGGTGTGGCACACATGTGTGTGTGTTGTGGTCACTCCACCTACCAAGGAGGTGAGCATACCCTCCTCTTACGACCCCTTGGACACTAGTGCCCCATGTGATCCTACATATAAGGACCACAAAAGTTCTAGGAGTGAGTAATATGTGATAAAACTTTTTTACCATTTACACTAGAGACAAAATTACTTTTCTTACATGTAATAGCTGCACTACATTGGGCTTAACCATGCTATATACAGGGGCAGAACTAGCCACTACGGGCTGGGGGGCCAATCACTAGACTTGTAAATGACTTTCTATGCATAACAATGAACAATTTACACTGTTAATGATTACGATGACCATATAGGGCTTACTAGACATACAAGTGATAATTTATGCAACAATAAACAGAAGTTTAAGAAATGTAAGTTTATTTTTTGATGGCGAATAAATCTCGATCTATTTATGTTAAAATATGACAACATATCCAAAAAAATGGAATTTAAAAAGTATGTTGACTTGTGTAGTCCAATGATTACACTAATTGACATAAAACATATCTTTCCTTGTCATGAATATACAATAAAAAATCACCTACTTTCGTCAATAAAGTGAATAACTTGTTGATATATAAGAGTAGAGCATTTTGGTTTTGCTCTTGGATTGATGTTTTCAAGGAATTCATCCTTTTATGAGATCAAATGGTATTTAACATTAAATAACTAGATACCTTGAATCCTTCTAGAGAACATAATCAAGACTATCAACATGACTGCTGTCAACAACAAATAAATAAATTTGTTGAGGCCAAAAAGAATAACAAACAAAGTTAAAGCCGTAACGTCACATGTGTAAGAAAGTAGAGACATATCATTTACATATATACTTTTTTTTTCTATAGGTAAAATCCAAAAGAGGTAAGTAGTTCTTTTCATTCACCGAAGTTTATAAAAAATAGCACGCCATTGTGTAGTCTTTTTTTAAATAACAACAAATCAACTATATCTGATTTAACGTTACATCTCATCCAGGAAGATGGAAGGGCCATGATGGCAATTGGTAACGTGCAATGAAGCATCTGCCCCATTGACATAGCAATTCGGAATTTCCATTACTAATGTGCAGCTTCCTGCTTCCAAAATCATAAAAGGTGTGATGTCTAGAAAAGAACAGAAAGAGGAGGTTTGGGCTATAAAACATCAAGTTTGTAGTACTACCGGAGTTGAGAATCGAAACAGGAACATGATTACCCTTCAAGATGTCTGCGTACTCCACCTTATGTATCCATACCCACCATCGATCTTCATTGGTGGAAATTGCCTAGGTATAAGATCAAGCGACGCAGCAAAGAAACATCGATCCAGTGGTGGCAGTTGCGTAACCTTCGTCCTTACACAGTCGTAGCATAGCCCCATGTCGGCGTTTTGACACTGGTTTCTATCATCATTGCAGAAAAAATGTGGAATAAGAAGTGCAGTGTGACAACATATCCTACTAAAATATATAGGCAAAATTACCTAAATGGCACATTTGCCAATTTTAATTACCTAAATGGCATGTTCTTGAACTTATTGCCCAAAATGGCACATTTTGGAGCAATACGTCCCCTGCTGGGACGCATTGCTCTCCCGCGAGGCAATGCGTCCCGGTGGGGGATGCATTGGTCCCACAGGAGGGCAATGCGTCCCGAGCCGTGACGCATTGCTCTGTTGTGGGACCAATGCGTCCCCCGCCGGGACGCATTGCCACGCGGGAGAGCAATGCGTCACAGAAGGGGACGCATTGACCCCACAGGACTGCAATGCGTCACGGATCGGGACGCATTGCCCTTGTGTGGGACCAATGCGTCTCCAGGTGGGACGCATTGCTCAATGAGTCTCCATGCAGGACGCATTGGAGCAATGCGTCCCCATGCAGGACGCATTGGTTTTTTTAATCATTTTTTGCAGTCACTGATATGTTATTGATATGTAAATTAACAATATTGATTATATTTATACATTTATAATTCGTTCACTTGTATTTGGATGTCTATCATATACTCAATTATTATAAATTTGTCAATTTCACTAGGTCGTAACATGCATATGGAATATATAAGTGTATTGCAACCAACATTGGTTGGTTCCTAATTGATTATATAATACCAACTTAATCCAAATAAATGAGATAGCAATTAAAAACAAGGTTAAAACATGAACCAACATGACGAGAAAATAATATAGAACAATATGATAGATCCACAACAACATGATCCAAAATGAACCAATGTGATATCATAATATGATAGATCCACATACAATAGATGTCCTCACAAAGGCATACAAAACTGTACAATATATAAAAAAACTAAGTATGTCGTCCTCGCCCACGACGTCCTTGCCCACGTTCCTCTACATCAGGATCCTCTGTACCGATGTCATCTGGAGACTGCTGAACTGGGGACAACTGTGTAGGAGGCTGCTGGCGAGCATCAGGGAAGAAATGAAAAGGTGGAGGTGGGGTGAGGGGTCTAGGATAACCAGGATAGGATGCATCAGGTGGGGTGCATCCTGAGAAATCAAACGGAGTAGGTGAATATGTGACATAAGATGGTGGTCGGCTCTCGGGAATAATTGCTGGTGGGAATGGAGTGTATGGAGCAGAAGAAGAACTTGCTCCATGGTATGATGGTGGTTGAGGTGGGGTGATGAATGAGGAATATGAAGCAGCTCCTGAAAAATATGGCCCTGTCGGTCCCCATGACATGAACTGAGAAGTGGGAGTGGGAGTGGGCTCAACAGTAGGAGTAGGAGTAGGAGAAGGAGTGGGCTCAGGGGCTGTGGTATGAGTGGGTATGGGATCCCACGGCCGAGCATAGTCGGGAAGACTATCAAAGTAACTCCCCTGGATGGTATAGATGCTGTCTCTGATCTGTGCAGGGGCGTGCTGTACTGCCGCTCGGATCGCCACATGTGTTTGTACCTGTAAAATAAAGTATGTACACATAATAAAGACCAATTACATATATTACAAATAACAAAGATAAATAATAACAATTTGTAAAAGAAAATAATAATGATACTCACAAATTCCTACTGACGATAACTTTGCGAGTAGTATATGCTTGGAGGCATATCTGGAGGGGGCACAATGTATTGTGGATGATACCATGCATAGTGAACCTGAGGACTGTAGACTGTATCAGCTGGTGGAGCGGGAACTAAGCTCTCACGTCTGTTGTTCCACATCTGCACCTCCTGCCTATAATGAAGCATCCAATCCTCAGCCGCATGACCCCTCCCATCTATCCGGCTAAGCTTCGGTAGCTCAAGAGTAGGTTGTACTTGAACAAAGCCGAACTGTCCAAGTACTCTGTCGGGAAAGTGCCACTCCACTATTGTGTAGCACAATAGAGGCACTCATGCCAACTAAATATCACTACCATCTCTACAAATGGCAGGCAATCTCTCGAGAACCTCAGCAGTGTAAGGAGTCAACTCTATCTGTTATTCATATAAACAACGTGTATCATATAAAACGGAGTAAATTGTAAATAAATAAAACATATCAAACAACAGAGGTAAGTAAGTTATACCTGTGAGGGCAAAATCTGGTCAAATGCTGAATCGTAAAATTGAATTGTTCCCCTGATAGTTTGACTCCTTTGGACAAAGGTAGGCCACCTATTAAATTGAGAAACTAAATTTAGATAAACACTACATAATATTTAGACAAATAAAAAAGTTAATTGTGTTGATCTTTAACCTGTAGCCCAAGGGAACATCTTCTGGCCAATCATTCCAGCGCATTCTAATTGTACCTGGGCGTCCAATTCCCAACCTCTCCCAACACCACAACTGTAATAGGCACACACAACCTGATAGATGGGCTGTTCTCCTAGACCGGGTGGTTGCCTTATACAACTCCCTATATAAGAAAGCTAGAGTTGCAGCACCCCAAGATAGAGTGCCACAACGTTCAAAATCGGACACAAGAGGGAGATACCTAACATGAACTCTATCCCCTGTACTATCTGGGATAAGGTAACTACCTAAGAAATATAAGAGATATGCCCTAGTATACCTTGTCCTCATTTCTACTTGTTGTTCTTCATCACCCGCTGTCAGATCCATATCCTTGAAGGTCTCACGCAACCAAATCAAGGAGATATGCCCCTTAGACATCCCATCTGGTGCATCTCCTAAGAAATTCTCACAAAGGTGAGTCCATGAAGAAAATTGCCCCTCATCTACACCTAAAGGATATGAAGCTATAACCAGTGGGCCATCAATCCTCAGGCCTAAAAGAACTGCAACATCCTGAAGAGTGACACTCATCTCAAAAGGGGAAAGTCTAAAAGTATTGCTAGAGTTGTCCCACATGTTAACTAAAAGTATTCCCAGTCTCCAAATATTTTACAAACAGCCTTCCTCCTCGCTAGATATGCCTTCTTGTAAGATATATTGAGCCTTAGTTCAGCATTCACCTTGTCACAAATTTCTCGTGTCGACATATCCAGTCGTGATACTAGGATTGGCATTATCATTCGAGAAATATAAGATGCTGTGACTTGGTGATGATCATGATTCATAACTGTTAATTCACAATTGTGGCCTTCTTTACAACGTTTTATCTTCCACACGCCACCTGCTTTTTTGGTCTGGCAAGCGGTCAATCTCCAAGGACATCGTTCATCATGGATACAAGCAAGTTTAAGATGACGATTATTTGAGCGTAATGTAC